>JAQJVL010002889.1:0-77217 GCA_035578905.1 Stictocephala bisonia | reverse complement strand
AACAATGAAATGGATGTGACCTCTGTTTCTTTCTTCTCTGTGATTCACTGAAACAATCTATTTATAATTTTGATTCCATAATTAGTTAAGTAACTAATTATAGAAATAATACCAATCTTATCATTTTTTTCACCTCTCATTGGTGACATGGATGTTAAGTGAAATGATGAATGTGTTCTAAGCAAGCATGTATAAAATGTTTTCAAGACAAGGTACAAACAAAATTAAAAACAAACCAGGTAGTTTGAGAAAAACAAGGTATCTTATAAAAACTGCAAAACCTTTTCAGTTTCTGTTTCTGAAAGTTTGGTTGAAAATAGTCAGTCATCACTTTTTTTTAAGTAAAAAATATCAACACAGCTATGTTTCTTATTTTGTGGAACAGTAGTGTCTGCATGGCAACCACTTCTTCTTGCTTTTCAAACCAAAATATGCACTTAGATAGCATTTGTTCAGCTTCTTTGTGACTAACAGTATGTCCTTCAGTGCAAAATGAATCTTCATCGTTAGATCAATTTTTTTTACCATCACACTGGAAAATATTTTATTGTCATTTAATATTTTCAAACCCTTATTTATTTTGTCATATTCCAACGATTCTACATGTTCTGTTGACAAATTCTCACAGGTCGGCAGATTACAAAAAGACACAATGTCACTGACTAAAACCGATTCATTTTCTTCTGATTTTTCATTTTCTGGTCCAAGTTTATACCATCCATTTTTTATGAGTCCCTGTCAGATTATTCCATGCACTTATGACATTGGAAATTTCATATTTTATGATGTACACTTCTCAAAAACTCCTTGATGACATTGTGCCATCTTATGAAATTAAAGTTTCAATTTAAGTTTTCCTATAGCGATGCTTCAGGTTCTCAATTATTCCCTGGTCCACATTTGTGTTAGATGGGAGGAAAAAGCATGTGTTGGCCATCATCAATTATCAATTCATACATGGAGGTGTGTTGGTAATAAGCAAGTATACTTTTGTAGTAACTATTTTCCTGCCATATAGTTCAGTTATTCAGTTTGTGAAACCAATAATTATTTGCTTTATCCAAACACTTTTTTAGGCATAATATTGTGCAGGAAGACCACTAAAATTTATGTTTTTAAATATCTTGATTTTTTTTTATTTCCCGATTACAAGCACAATGTCTATGATTGCCTGTGGCATTTGTATGCAAATAATTGTAGTTATAAGAGAAAGAAAGATTATCCGATCTTCCTGCAATTTAATCATTCCACAGTGGAGTAAACCTGGAATAAATTATGTACACAGGGCTTGTGCGATGACTCCTCAAGATGATCCAGAAAGTTGCTTATAAAGTTAGTTCTGGTTCTCACTTTAAGATGGTGTTTTCTCAAGAGAAAGAGATCAATTTAACTGAATCCTAAATACTATGGATTGGTTTCAGTCTCATTGTGTTTTAGCCTAAAACATTGAAATAGATATTTAGTTCTATTTAGCAAGTCTATTATTCAAATTAAATCATACTACTTCTGTTTTTCCAGAATTGTGCTTTAGCTTTCAGGTCCTAAAAAGTCAGCTGTAAAAGGCTAGATCAATCATTTGTTCTTTCAGTTTTTTATATGATCTCACATTGCAAAAGCAGTATCTTCTTCCATGTGAATTTTCTCTAGTGTGGTGGGAATGTTGACTGTGCAAACACTGAAAAAATGAGGAGCAAGAACAGAGTCGTGTGACAATTCTTTGTTGAGGTATCTAAAAGAATTTTCTCTGCTACCCAGCTAAACTTTGAATTTAGAAAATCATGGCATGGAATTAGATTTTAGCATTCAGTAACTTCTGCAGATACTGTCATAGGCTGCTGAATGATCTATTTCAAACTGCTGCTGATGTTTTCTATTTCTTTTCAAATCCATTGTCAATTTAAAGTTTCAAATAAAGGAGCTAGTCTCAACAATTTCAACAAGAGCTTTGTTCAACAACAATTCTTTCAATGAGAATGGACAATATTCTGTTGTTAATAAGCCTCTTCAGACATTTGAGTTCTGGGGCCTGTAACTTTTTGTTCATTCTGGTTCTTTGAGCATTTCATTTATAATATGTCATTGAATATTGTCAGAATCAAGTATTTCACTTTAGTACCAGCATTTTTTTTAGACATTACAGAGAGATATCATAGGTAGTGTTCTTTCATCATTGAAATATGATATTATCTAGGAAATTATTGGTACCAAAATTATTTGTACAGATACTTTAACAAATTTTAATTTCTCTTACATAATTTCTGATAATCCAAGTTTTGATGGCCGAGGTTTTTGTTTATGAAAATTATAAGAGTAGCAATCATGAGATATATTAATTGATTTTCTATCAATTTCCTAAAACCTAGAAAATGCAGAGAATTCTTTACAGCATCTGATAAAACCTGAGAAGTGAACTAATCTTTCTTGAGGTAAAATTTGGACACCATCCCTTTTGACACATTTAAAATGTGTGTATGTATACAAAGTAAGGAGAATCCTGGTGTGCAAATAGAAGATAAGTCCATTAAGAATGGTTTAATAGTAGGCAGGTAATTGTTTATAATTTTACTTTTAACTTACAGAGAAACTTTATAGCAAGTTTAAAAGTTAAAGTTTACAGTAACCTGTAAAGTAAGTTTATAGCAAACAACTGTAATCCTGACAGATCATTATGTAACTTCTGATGGAAGTACTCACCGACCCAACAACAAAGCGGGTAGAAGGCTGTATTGCTGTAGTAGAAGAGCAGTTGGCTTGCCAATTCTTGTAAGCCCAATTTTTAAAAGGGTTTGTAGCAATTTTGTTGAGCCTTGTCATCAATGTGTCTCCTAATTCAAATAATAAATATCAATAATTAAACACATATATATTAATTAAGTCTTTACAAACTTAATAACTATACCAAGTTTACCTACTGTACACATTTACTGTATACTGATATCCAATAAACACAAGTTTATCAGTAGGCCAACTAGTTATTCTTTCCGATTCTCTCAATAAATCCTGATTACGGAATTTCAGATACAGCCAACTGTGTTTCATTATTTATTTAATCATTTTTAAAGTAAGACTGTCAAGTTTAGGATTGCTGATATTCATATTTAATTTATTATTCAATGATTTTAGGATAAACTGTTAGATATAGAATTAAAATATTATTCATGTTTTGTTATCACTGAATCATATATAAAGTGGTACTGTTAAATTCAGAAAAAATTAAGGATGTTGGTATACTGATTTGACATACTGGATTGCCAGTGTCTGTAATAATTGACATCAGTGGGCAGCACCAGATGAGTGTGTATATGTATTACTTCTTTGTGAATATCCATAAATTCGTTGAGAGCTGTTGTACCAGGACACATTATGAAAGTTGTAAAAGAGCTAGTTTTTACACAATCACAATTTAGATGGGTGGACCTAATACACACCAGCTGCCACATTTATCAGAAATAACACGTCTATTCAATACAACATTTTTTTGTCAATGTACTTGTGATTCCAGCATCATTTATACAGGGTGTTTCATACCACCCAGCCACAATCTCCTGTGGTTGAACCGTTTGACATAGAATGATGCAGTAAACTTTAAAACTAATAAATCTCGTATGGAGAACGTTGCAAAATTGGTTTTGTAGCATTTAAAATACAGGGTGTACCCGCAAATGAGGGTCACAGGTTCGAATCTCCAAATTTTTAAATAGCAACATAGGTCATGAGACATATCATTTTAAAGGTTTTTGAACGCTGAACAGTATGGTCAAAACATTTTGAAAATATCTTCAGTCTTGTCCACAAAGTGCAGGGGTTTTTAATTTTTTTAATGTAGAACTCTAGTACTTAAATGTATGAGTGTCAAATTTGTTTAATTGGAAAGAGCATAAGTTAAGCTTTTAAACTGTATGTCGTATGAACATAATTGCAGTTTTTGTATCAGATACCCAACATTTTCAAATTCAAAAAACTTTGCAGCCCTGTAACCAACTATTGTTAAATGAGAACAAACGTCATTTTTCATATTAAATTAAGTCTTTAAAAATTAAACATTTGTCTAATTTACACCTTATTTCTATCTCTTCAAGTTTACAAGTTATTTGAAAAAAATGAAATTTTTATAAAATTCTAGCATTAATCTTAGTAACTATCAAAATAAAATGAACAGTTTTTTAGTTAAGACTAGCTGTACCCGCTCGCTTCGCCGGTCATAATATTGAGTTTGATTTAGAACCTAATAGCTGAAAGAATTCGAGCATTTTTGCTTCTTCTACCAATATTAGATTTTTTAGGAGGCATGTCATAAAAAGTAAACTGCAAAACAAATAATTATTTATTTTTTATTTTCACGTTTCACCACATGTTTTAATTACCAAGGAAAAAAGGTTTAGTGAACCTTGCACTAAACAGGAATCTTTACTGTAACAACTTGAAAAAAAAACATCGATTAGTTCGAAATGATAGCAAGTATTATTACATGCTTGGATAGGTTGATAGGATTATAGATAGAGTTTGAGATCCATATCACGAGTAACATCTAAACAGGAAGTTGAGGTTGGTGTTGGTCCATACAACACCAAATACAGATCACCCGATCAAGTAAAAGTAGTGTGTGCTACACTCTCAAGGTGAAATGTAGAACTACAATAAATCAAAACATATACAGTACTGTTGTTGTGAGAACTTCAATCTGCTTATGGCATGTGAAACTACATTAAACCACACAGTCATATGTTTTTTGTAAACAATTGAGATTCTCCATTTGAATAACATGGGATCTTTAGGAGCCTGTGGGGCGGGATCCTGTGGACGGATCTGCATCAAACTTCACAGAAACCATCTCGGGAGTATACAGGACAACATCCTAAAGTTTCATGGCGATCGGTTGGATGGTTTGGCAGCGCATAAACTTCAAATATACAAACATCCTCTTTTATAAAAATAGATTTACTAATGGATTTTTGTTAGATTAGATTTATAACAGCATTTTTAAATGAAATACTATAAAATTCAAGCATTAATCTTGAATTTTATTGAATATTCTTTTTTATTAAGGCAAAGTTAGGTCTGTGGCTCTTTCTTAAACTTGACCTCTACTATACTTATAAATAAAATAATATTGTGGTTGAAATAAAATCAAAATTATAATAACTTCAAATACAACTCACAAAAACTGTAACCAACAACTAAATCACAACAATAATAATAACTAAAGTAAAACCATTATAAATGTTAACCCTTCGTACGCGACCTTAAAATTGATGAATTCTACTATAATGCTTATATAGTTGAAAAAAAAAATATTTTTAATTTTCCAGAGTTAATTTTATTTATGTGCTCCATAAACATAGGTATTCCAAAAAAAACACACATTAGTTAAAAAGATGTATTTACATTTGATTTTCAGCATAGATGAAAAATATAAATTTTTGAAAATTTAGGCCTAAATATCATTTTTATTTAGTCATACAAAATTTGTATTTAGTCATACAAGTCTTCATTAAAACTAATAATACACGTCGTAACTAATAGTACTCATAATAACGTACATGTCAATACGTCTACAGTGTTGTAACCTCGCGTTGTTTACTTGGCGCGAAAATATACGCTTACAGCGCAGGGCTGACACATGGGATGCGCACGCAACAGGAAATTCAGTCTGTCAACACACGTGATGCGTCATCTGACAGCTGATATCAATCCCACTGCCTTCTGTCTAGCTCAAACGCACAAAATAAACAATCTCACGAATTCTAGCGGCATCAATATATACTAGATGATTTTAAACAATCGAATGCGATATATTCCGCTTATCGCGTTTACGGCTACAAATACCTAGCGATATATTTCGCTTACCGCGTACGAAGGGTTAAGAAATCCAAAGCTGGCAACGGCTACATGTTATGTTACAGGCGTTCAAAATGATTTCCTTCACTTTGAATGCAAAGCTCTATACGAGTGCCAAAGCTCACAATGGCACTCAATATTTCATCACCACTAATACTGTAAGCTGTATTTCTAATTCTGTCCATCATGTCCTGTCGGGTCGTAGGCTTTGTAGAATAAACCATGTATTTGATACTTCCCCAAAGATATTAGTCCATGCAGGTTAAGTCCGGAGATCTAGCTGGATATGGCACATTTGCTTTTCTGCCAACCGATCTTTCAGGAAATTGCCGGTTAAGTGTGGCACGTACATTAAGGGCAAAATGTGGTGGGGCGCTATCTTGAAGTAACCACATGGTTTGCCTGATTTCTAGGGGTAATTCCATAAGCAGTTTTGGAAAAGTATTTATTAGGAAATTTTTGAAAAATGCTCCGAAAAAGGAAACTGTCGGCCCAGGAACTTGCTCGTTCATTTCCGGATACTCAAGTTTACATTAATGAACATCTGAAATCACAGACTCAAAACCTATTTAATGCCACCAGAGACCTCCTAAAGAAGAAGAAGCTGTGGTCGGTGTGGACCAGTGACTGCTGAGTGATGACTCAGGATATTAGCCCCATCCGCGTCAGGGACCTGGACCACGTAGCGGAGCTGGACAGCCGTGCACCTCCTCCACCCACTGAGCCCTCCACCAACAGCAGTCAATGCAGAGGCACTCCACAAAAATAGAGTAACTTCATCTTGCTCTTATCTTGTTATACACATTTTTCTTTCAATTTATTCTTACTTAATTAAATTACTGTATTAACTCAATATATTTTCATCTGATTAAAATTGAGTTGTTATATTTACACTATTCTTTTTCTTTATTCTACAAATTACTTTTATTTACATGTAAACAATTTTCTTATTGGTATCATCTTTCACAAACTTTTTTTTCTGTCGTAATCCTACCATAAATAAAATTTAATTTCTTTAATGAGATAAGATACAAGATATTTATCCATTTAATTATTCACGTGATGGAGTATTAACTACTTATCAAATCATTTTAACAGGTTAATGTTACAGTATTTCATAGTAATTTAGTTCATTTCATTTACAAGCAAAGTTCACTATGCACTTATTGTCATACAAATTATATTTAAAAAATACTTAGTAGTTATACTTAATTTTCTTCTGATATTAATATTACTTATGTTGTTTGCACTATTTACTAATCATTCAAATAGAAAGTAAGAAAAAATAAATAAATAAATAAAAAATTCTAATCAATTGTAATATTCAGATAAAGCTAATTTACTTCATTTATCGGAAAGGTATAACCCATAATTGTTTACTTGGAAATCTAAATGGTAAATTGCTTTGTTATTTTATCATTCAAACCTTGGTATATCATTCATATACTAAACACATATCAGCAGCAAGTTTCTGTATATCAATATCGTTAATTGTTCTTGTTCATTATTTAAATGTTAGAATTGTATTTTTCTAAACTCTTAATAGATACCGTAACTAAACTGCCCATTCCAAGTCAGCCTACAAGCAACTAATTGTAAAGTTAGGTTAGCTCTTCCATACATCAAAATCTCGACCTAGTTGTATTTCATCTTATATTGCCATTTTATAACTTCTTTACTGATTATCACTTTCTACTATTAAATTGTTGTTATTATTATTTTTATCTTTCATTTGTTGCAACAGGTACTAATTAATACTTAGTCAATTTTAATCTGGTTTCCAATACCTTTTTATAATGTTGAATTATATACATTACTTATCCTTTCATTTTAAGCAGTAAATTATAAACAATTTTTATTATGTAAACGTCAGGTGGCTAGTTTGTGTTATGATTTTTTCAGATTTATTTCTTTTTCTAACTGAAAAGATGCAAAAAAAATTTGGATTACTTAGATACTTATTCTGTTGTAAACTGTACTGTATGTAATGACATTAATAATTTTCCAAACGTGATTACTACACATCAAAATGTAAATAGCCTTTGTGATAAAAACTTTACTTTTATTCACCAGAACATTCGTAGTTATAACAGAAATCTCGACAAATTTTTGGCAGTATTAGAGGGATTAAAACATAAATTGAATTGCATAATTCTAACAGAAGCTTGGTTGACTAACAACAGTGACTTGATGAATTTAAGTGCCTACAACCTTTTCAGATCATATAGTAGTCTTAACAATAATGACGGAATTGCTATCTACTTTGACAGCTCCTTATCAGTGACCTGCTGCCAATTGTCTCTGGGCGGTATAGTCTCGGCTTTACAACTGACCTTTGACTGGGCTGGGGTATCTTGCAATTTATTAGCTGTCTATCGTAGTCCTAGTTCTAACCTTCCAGTTTTTATAGATTCACTAAATGAATATTGCATCGAATGTTTAGATAGTTCTAGATGTAATATATTAGCAGGAGATATTAATTGCGACATTTTGAACGTAGAAGCTAACTCACTCGAAGAACAATATCTGGACATTTTAAGCAGTGCTGGTTTCATTGCATGTATAGATAAGGTTACTCGCCCTGTAAGTAAATCTTGTATAGACCATTTTTTTGTTACACTTCCTAAATATTTGTATGTCTCTTCTGTTGTGTTTCAATCATCTGTGACAGACCATTACGCTGTGTGTTTGCAAATTTCAACCAAAAGTAACTTAGATCAAAATATTCACAAAAAGGAATTCATTAAAACTGACTGGCTTGGAATCAAAAATTCCCTATCCATTCAAAATTGGGACCATATTATTGATGAAACCGATGTTAATATGGCTACTAATTCTTTTATGCATCCAATTAAAATCACGCTGGACACACATAGTACAAAGGTTAAATGTTCTGCAAAATCCACAAAATTAAAACCTTGGATAACCTTGGGAATCGTGAATTCAATTCGACATTGTGTCAAATTGGCGAAAGCTATTGAGTCTCAACCATTTAAAAAATACTTTTCTATTATATCGGAATAGATTACGCAGCACAATAAAGCAAGCCAAATTTGAATTTTACAAAAATAAAATTAACGAAGTCTCTAATGATGCAAAGCAATTCTGGTCAGTTGTGAATGAGGTGGCTGGCAGGCCCACTGATAAGGATCAGTTTCCAATCAGTGCTTTTATTGGTTCAGGCAACACTGTCTCCAAAGTGAAAGATGTCAGTAACTCTATCAACAACTACTTTGCCTCTGTGGGATCGCAACTCGCTGGTGCACTTCGTCCCACTGGTCACTGTGAAATTAGCGACCCTGATTTCTCAGTTGAGTCCATGTTTAAGCTGCGGCCAGTGTCTCGGCAAAATATTTTTAAGCTGGTAAATAGTTTAAGAGGTAAATCTGCTCCAGGATGGGATTGCATATCTGCCAAATTAATTAAAGATAATATAAACAGTCTTCAAGTACCGCTTATGCATACTATTAATTTAAGTATACGTACGGGACAGTTCCCGGACGCTTTCAAAGTTGCTAAAGTGATCCCAATCTTAAAGTCTGGTGCAAAAAATATATTTTCCAACTTCAGGCCAATCTCTCTGTTACTTACCGTCTCTAAAATCATCGAGAAGTGGGTTAAAATGGAGCTTATAAATTATTTAGACACACAATTTAATTTTTGAAAGTCAATACAGTTTTAGGTCAAATAAAAGCACTTCAGATGCACTATTTGATATCTCAAAACATGTAACGAGTCAAATCACTTCTAAGAGGCATGTACTAATTACTATTTTAGATATTGCCATAGCTTTCGATACAGTAGACAGAGTAAAATTAATTTCAAAACTTGAAAACATTGGCATTAAAAATATTGAGCTTGATTGGTTCAAAAGTTATTTTTCTGACCGTCTCCAGTCAGTTTCATTGAATGGTGTGGGTAGTGATTTAGCAAACGTTGACTTCGGATTCATTCAAGGAAGTAATCAGGGGCCTTTGCTCTTCCTAATTTATATTAATAATGTTACAAAAATTAATCTTAAAAGTGATCTGTTTTTGTTTGCTGATGATACTGCCGTGGTTTCCACTGGGGCCAAGTGGGATGAGGTGTACAATGTCGCGCGGGATGATCTATCAAAACTAAAAACTGGTTTGAACATAACAGTTTAACTGTCAATATTAACAAAACTAAATGTCTGCCAATTTCAGCTAGAAATCAGTCTGGTCCAGACGGCTTAGTTCTGTGAATGCACTCTTGTGTGAATGCGGCCTGTGGCTGTGGTGAAATCGAACAAGTTGATCACTGCAATACTTACGGGTATTTATAAATAACAAATTAAGTTGGATTGTACATGTTCGATATGTTAAAAATTTATTGAGAAAATTACACAGCTCAGTCTTACGTCCAGTCATTATTACAGTACGGCATTCTTGCTTGGGGCAGAGCACCACGAGCGGTTATTGAGCCTCTTGCGGTCACTCAGAGAATCATATTAAAAATAGCTTTAAAAATACATGCAAGATTTCCTTCAATATTACTTTTTACAGAATTTCCAGTGCTCAATATTAAACAACTTTTCATAAAAACCTTGCTATTACATATTAAAAACAATAAGCCAAATATCCTCCTAGACAATAAGCATGAACATTCAACTAGACAGCGAGTTAATTATGAATATGCTGTCCCAAGGCTTAAAACACGGGCTACAACTTCAGAACTCTTATTATCTTTCTCACATTCTTTACAGAAATTTGCCTGCTGAGATAACTGATGCTGAAAGAGGCAGTGTTGCCACATATAAACGAACACTCACAAATTGGCTGTACAATGTCGGTTGGGAGGCCAGAGAAAGCCTATTACAGTCACCATATATTAGGGTCAACATTAATAATTAAGTAATACACATTTTCTTTTTAATTTATTTACAACATTTTTAATTATCGTAGTTACAGACTTCGAATGTTTTGGTACATTGTTTTTATTACTAATATTTTTTTTTTTAGTTTAATTTCCTGTAGTATTAGCTAATTATTTCCTTCTAACTTTTCAAATTTTTTAGCTATGTATTTTAACCCTTAAAACGCTGAGCAATTTTCTGTAATTTTTCCATTAACGCTTAATTTTCTTGAATATATATAATTTTAGATTTTGTAGTTTTATTTTTTTTTAATCTAAACCAGGATAGTACAATGTAAAAAAAATAATAATAACGATATTGTATTTTTTATATTCATTTTTTATTCATTACAAAGTTTTATCAAAACTGTAAAAACGAAAAACACTAATTACAACAAAAATAAAACTAGACTTTACAATGAAAAATATAGAGTAAATTCGAAATAATAAACTTTGTTTACACAACAGAGGTTAGTACAACGCACGAAAGACAACAAACAACTGCAGACTGACTTGAGCGCCAGCCGGTCGCCGCGTCATGTGACTAGCAGATGCGTATATATTCGTTTCGAGCGCTAGCGGTTACCTCGACAGAGGCAATAATGAATGAAAACTTCATATTATTTACATTCGTTGCCTAGTAACCAGTCCAAAGGTCTCGATAATGAATAATAACCTAAAAATAGTCTTTACCTTGGATCTTAGAACTCGCTACGTTGTATTAGGCCTGTTCTAGGATTATTTTTACCAGCTCGCGAAATATTACGTATAACGCGTTACGGGCAATTGTAAACATGCGTATATATACGGATGCCGCGTTTTAAGGGTTAAACATACATACATAAAATTCAAATTAATTAATCTTATTTAGTTTTATTATGATCTATATAATTCTTTATTGCTTTAAGTTACCTCGTAGTCATATAGTTCTTTTAAGGCTGTGATTTGAACTCTTCTCCCTGCTCAGATCTGTAGACTAAGGAAGGGGTTAGTGGGCCAGATATTACTATTCACAAACTGTACCTATTTTTATGTTTATTTATTCTTAAGGAGCAGATCATCAAAATTCGGGCGAATATGGATTTTGAATGAGTGTGACGAGTTTAAATTAGCGAATGAAGTCTTTCTTACAAACTAAAGCCAACTGTTCATTAATTAATTTATTTGTCATTAATTAATAGTCCAATGACAAATGAACAGCAGTAAGTTATCAGCTGATCCCTTTCAAATTGTGTTATCACTCTGTTTGGAATCAAACCCTTTAGCTTTTGAAGATGGGCTTTAACAAACTACACTACTGACCTGCTGAGTGTGAGTATATATCTACTGATTACCAGGTACTGTATCTAATAGAATATAAACAACTTAAAAACGTTAGTGGCTTATTTGAGACAGTTTGATAACAGCTTCAGACTCCTAAATAAAGCCTAAAACTTTTGAAAACATTTTCTGTGCTGATATAGTTTTCCGTCAATTTTCATATAAATAAGTCAATGAAAACAAAAATAAATTGATTTATCATATGGGTAGGAATCTAGAAAGTGAACTTGTATCTGAGAATACCCTTTATAAATATTCCTGAGTATTAAAAAGTATTTTTTGCCAGAAAACGTTGATAGATTTTGTTTTATTTAACACAGCCTAAATAGTACTTAAAACATTAATCTCAACTTCAAAAATATTTCTGTTAAATACAATTGACCCAACACATCTAATTCTACAAATATCTTGATCTCTAAAAGGAAATATCAAAAAGGTGTAAACCATTCAATCAAGAATCTTATGATAAATATATATTCTGCAACCTAGCTTATTTCTATTACAGGTTCTTCTACTGACTCAAGAACAAACAACAACACTGAGGCTCACAGCCACTGTGATGTACACGACCAAGTAGGATTGGAAAGTACCTTATATAGACACAACTCTTGGTAGCCATCCTACTCAATACAAGCCTGAGGCTCACAGGCACTGTGATATGCACGATGAAGTAGGATTGGAAAGTACCTTACATAGACACAACTCTTGGTAGCCATCCTACTCAATACAAGGCTGAGGCTCACAGCCACTGTGATATGCACGATGTAATAGGATTGGAAAGTACTTTACATAGACACAACTCTTGGTAGTCATCCTACTCAATACAAGGCTGAGGCTCACAGGCACTGTAATATGTACGATGAAGTAAGATTGGAAAGTACCTTACAAAAACTTAACTCTTGGTAGCCATCCTACTCAATACAAGACTGAAGCTCACAGGCATTGTAATATGCACGATGAAGTAAGATTGGAAAGTACCTTACATAGACACAACTCTTGGTAGCAATCCTACTCAATACAAGACTGAGGCTCACAGGCATTGTGATATGCACGATGAAGTAAGATTGGAAAGTACCTTACATAGACACAACTCTTGGTAGCCATCCTACTCAATACAAGACTGAAGCTCACAGCCACTGTGATATGCACGATGAAGTAAGATTGGAAAGTACCTTACATAGACACAACTCTTGGTAGCCATTCTACTCAATACATGGCTGAGGCTCACAGGTCCTGTAATATGCACGATGAAGTAAGATTGGAAAGTACCTTACATAGACACAACTCTTGTTAGCCATCCTACTCAATACAATTCTTGATTATATAATACTATAAATACACTATTCTTGGCTGTGTATATCAACATACTTACATACACAAATATCAGTAATCAACTTATGCACTGTACAATTATATACAAACTAATGAAACAGCAGTTAGTTGATGTAACTTAAGTTGAACCTTATTGGTTAAGCAACAACAACTAGATAAACTTCTGGAATCCATATATAGTAGCATTACAACTAATATGTACCTGTATCAAGTTTGGTCTGCTCAGCTAGGTGAGCAATCATGGTCTCAAAGGCTCGCGCAGGTATCACACCCCACCTCTCTCGCCAAACCAACTCATCCAAGAACTGCTGGATGATTTGACGTGACAATAAGGACAAAGTGTTCTAAAATCATTTAAGATATGGAAAAATTAGCAATAGTTATTTCATAGTGTTAAGAAAATACTTCTTACTATTAATACTTCTACCAACACATTAAATTTATACATAAAATAAGTTTTCATATTGTATATGATTCTCTACTAGAATTTTAGAAATTCCTCTATAATTTCAACTCAGGAATCAAATTATTTACCTCCTGATCACAAATACATAAATGAAATACTTGTGTTATATATGCTGAGCATATTTTACACAAGTAATGACAATGAAAAAAAAAATGAACAAGAAACTCGAGCAAATACCAGTTCTTCAAAAAGTCCTACTTTATAATTACCATATAAAAATCAACATCTTCGCTAAGTAATTGAGTTGGAACCTTGGTCAGTCTGTGGATATAATAATGCGTTATTCAGTGGCCAATACAGTACCTAAAATTTGAATGTTGAGATAAGCTGATCAGAGATAATCACTCCACAGAATTATCTCTAATTACCGTTAAACTACAAAGTGTGAGCAAGCTTGCTTATAGCACTTCACAAAGACCAGAGAATTGATGAGAGAGAGAGTTTATTTGATTACACATTGACAGGGTATGAGTCATGGATATACCATTGAGCACCTGATTCCAAAAGATAAAAAATGGTGTGGAAAGGGAAGCAAAAAAAACAAAAGTTATGGAATTCACTAGAAAAATCATAGCAACTGTCTTTTGGGATAAAAAGGGTGTTTTACTTTTCTCATTGGAGCTCGATAATATGAGTTATTTTAACAGCAAAGACGAGCAATTCAAAACAAAAGAAGAGGAAAGTTGACAAAAAGTGTTTTTTGTTCCATTACGATGTTCGAATACACACTGTTCGCCATACCCAAGACCTACTTGATGTTTTTCGGTGGGATGTTTTTGGACATTCACATTACTTTTCTGGCCTAGCACCAAGCGAGTTCCATCTTTTTCCACAACTGCTAACAAAGCAAATTATGACGAATTATAATGATAATGAGGGTAAGGGATTGCTTACAGATATGGTGGCAGAATTGTATGACAGTGGACTAAAAAAACTGTTGCAACGTTACAAAAATGTATTGAAATTCATAGAAATTATGTAGAAAAATAAGGTAAACTTGTACTTTTCTAAATGAATTGTTTGTATTTTCTTTACTTCAAACAACAATTGTTACTTTTGAGACGACTTTCATTAAGGTTAAATTATATTAATGTTTCTTATAAATTTATTTAACAAATTGTTATTACTATCCTTGCTGATTTATAAAATAATTTTTGTGTTAATTTAATTGAATATAAATGGAATGTTTAATCAATATAAAACATAAATAACTAAATAATTTAGCGAGGTTATCTTTGTTCTACTAATAATTCAATTTAAACGTAAAAATAACACACTTTTACATGTATTGCTGATTTGTTGTAATTTTAAAACATTTTATTTTCTAGTAATAAAACAAAAATAATACTATTTGAACTAAATAGTTCATTAGATAAAAGGCATAAGGTTTATTTAATTAACAAAATAAAAATATAAAACATTTGTTTTACATGTTTAAGAGATACTAACAATATTGTGCTTTTAGAAATTAAAAGGCAAACTGTAGTCATAAAAATCTAACTGGAAGAGTAATCAAGATCAATAACTATAACTAGAATCTATATATTCTGGTGACAACCGCGTCAAGGTACTATCTACATTATGTACAAGATAACCAGACGTTTTGCCCATGCTGTGATGTGACATCCTCGGTGGTATCACTGGGACTGTCGATACCACTGAGGATGTCACATCACAGCTTGATGGGCAAAACATCTGGTTATCTTGTACATAATGTAGATGATAGTACTTTGACGCGGTTTTCACCAGAAAATATACATTCTAGTTATGTCACCGGCCACTTAAGCCTAAGTTTTAAGATTAAGATAAATAACTATATGCTAGATGGAAGGGTGGTCTATTCGGGTAATTTGCAAATGTTACAGCTAAATGGGAAATGACTGAAAATCCACATGTTTGTTCTTTCAAGAACTGAGAGTTAAAGTTAGATTTAAAGTAAATTAGAATCACCATTTTGAGGTTATTTGTAGCAAGATTGGCCCAGATATTATTGATTGAAAAAGATAGGCCTCTTGGGCTATTTATGTCAGTTAGTCAGTAAATGAGTGATTCCAATTTAGCTTTATATTAGATTGATTTCAATAATTAATGCTTGTATTTAATTTCATAAATTATACAGTACTACTGTAATATATGAGATTACAGTAGTACTGTATGAAATTATCTGATTTCATAATAAATTGAAAGATTAGTACCTTGATATTATGAAGCATAATAAGAAATTGTGAAAGAATCTCTATGCAGGAGTAACTTTTTTAATATATCCATTGAAATACAAAATGAGGAAAAATTTCACAAGAAATTTAAATAAAACCTAATAATTAAAGCACTTAGTAATTATCATAAGTGATATATTATAAATGTGACGAACTATTACAATTCATAAAAAGTAACTGCTTACTTTAGTAAGCAAATAACATACCTTTAACTTTTTTTAACTTTAGCTTTTAACTTACTTAACAAAGTAAGTTCTAATTTGCTGTCTATTTATTACAAATTGGTCCACCACATGTTGCTATGGCCTATCAGATTTAACACACCCACCCACATAATATGCACATCCTCCTTCTTCCCTGCCTCACAGCCACTCTCACAAAATAATATATTCACTCTCCTATTCCCCCACTGTTGTATAGTGCACTATAACACAATAAACTAATGTCTAATAACAAAATTAAAATCTCAGAGTCAAGAAAATTCCACGATCTGATTAATTGATCTGAAATATAAACATCAATTAATTTAGTCTAGAAAAATATTAAAAATTATCTACCTGAAACATCCTGGGGACAATGCGTCTTAGGTAATCCATAACAGCATTATTTGAATACTTGGAGCTCTGAGCTGCCTGCTGATCACTGAGAGACACCTGGTACACACTCTGGTATCCCATCTGGTGCAGCGTGCCCTTGTCCACTGTGTAATCAGTTAGTATGATGGACTCTTTGTGGACCCATTCTTCCAGAGGCTCCAGTATCTTGACAAACCGCCGTTTGTAATTTCGCTCACCATCCTGAAATTATTGAAACTACAGTTGACTCAGTAATTGCGTCAGTCCAACAGGTTTGGTAATTCGACAGCCATGAAGATACTTTGACGGGTTAGGTAAGTAATGAAGATAACGGTCAGTGCACCAAATATGATCGGAGGAAGTTGCATAACCTTGACTCCGATTCGCTGTCGCAAAAATAACTCACTGGCCCGTTTTTAATGATGTGTTAATGATGATATGTTAAAATGTTGATATGAGCAATTAAGATATCGTAGACGAGGTTGTAGGTCAGGTTGATAATGACAGTGACACAATCGAGGCGGCTGTCAGCTGCGCAGATGTTTACCCTCAGCTGTGACGCAGCAATGTCGGCTGCTACAAACTCTACTTACGCAGAAGAGAGAAGCGTTGAATTGGAGAATATCATCTGGTTGAAAACTCTCCAAGAGAAAGTGATGACTTATTCTTTTAAAGACAAATCCCAGAATACCATCAATGACTACTCCAAGCAATAGAGTTCATGCGTATTTAAGAAAAATTTAGTTATAAGTGTTTTATAATTTATATACTCAATGACAAAAACTATACTGTACAGTGTTTTTTATGAAGTCTGATTAAACCTTTTTTATTTTAAATAATGACCACGCAAGTAGGATTATTTTATCATAGTGGTAAATTTTGTTTACAATTATTGCGTAGTTTTCATTCTAGTAAACAATTTTTGACACTAAGCATTTTATATTTGTATTTTCATCAGTTGTACAATACATTTTTCCATTGCAGCCGACACAGTTCTGGTCCCAATGCTGTCGGATTATCACAAATCTACTGTAGTATTTAAGAAGTTATAGCTAAACTAATATCAAAATTTTCCTTGTGAAACATTGTAGAGCCACCTGTTTGGGATCCAATAGACTCAAAACAATGAGCACTGGGATAGAAGACAAGACCATCTATTTTGCAAAGCGGCATATATTATATATATTGTTATATATTACACATACTTTTATAATATAATCTTTAATCATAAAAGTTAAATCTGCAAAGTGTTTTAATCAGACTGAAAAATATAAAGCAAGTTTTAGAAATACTACAAACATTAATGTGTATTTCCCTTTACTTAGAAAAAATACAACAATAATATAACACACAGTAACAGCTGTAAACAAATGACAACTAAATAATTAATACATACATATCCTAGTCCCGTTCCAGTTTACTGGGTCTGGGTGTTGACAAGCACTCTCCATCTTCTTCTCTTATACTAACTCCTAGTTCCTCTCTTATATCTTCATTCCTCACTCTATCTCTTCTCGTTTTTCCACACATACCTCTCAAAAATTTCATCTCTCCTGCCTGTACTCGGCTCCATTCTTTCTCATTCATCGTCCATGTCTCCGATGCATATGTAATTATTGGGGTATGATATGATTTAAACATTATCATCTTTGCTTTTGTGGGTACACTTTTGTTCCACACCAGGTGTTTTACCGTTTGGTAAAAATTTCCACCTTTTTGTAACCTAGCTGTCACTTCTTCTTTCAATTTCCCTTCCTTCGATATTAGTGCTCCTAAATATTTAAAATTTTCCACTGTCTTCAGCGGTTCCCCTTCTATGGTTATGTCTGCATTTATTGTTCCAGTCCTTCCAACCACTAGAATTTCACTCTTTTCTTTGCTAATCTTTAAATCATTTTCTTTGAGTTGCTTGTGCCATTCATTTAAACGCTCTTGAACTTCATCTACAGTTTTCCCCCATATCAATAGATCATCGGCAAAAATCATTGTATTCAACTCTCCCTTTACTTTCTTCTTAACTGCTCTTGTAATCTTTTCCATTACTATATTAAAGAGTATAGGTGATAGCACACTTCCTTGTTTCAATCCCTTATTTATCTCAAACCAGTCTGTATCGCCTAAATTTGTTCTCACACGGCATTTATGTGCTTTGTACATTTCTTTTACCCATCCTATATAATCATCATCTATCCCTATTTCTTTCATACTGTTCCATACTGACTCTCTCTTTACAGAGTCATACGCTTTTTCAATATCAATAAAAACTAGTATCAATTGTTCATTGTACTCCCATTTCTTTTCACTCAGTTGTCTCAGTGTAAAAATAAGGTCCACAGTGCTTCTATTCCTCCTAAAGCCATGCTGTTCTTCACTTAATTCTTCTTCTACTTTTCCTTTGATTCTATTTAGAACAATTCTTTCAAAAACCTTAGCCATTTGCACCATCAGTGTTATACCTCTATAATTTTTGCACTGTCTCCTATTACCTTTTTTAAAAAGCGGGACTATCTGCCCTTTACTCCATTCATCTGGGAAGTTTTTTCCATCCCAAATACCTTTGAAAATTCTGTATAACCATTGAACTCCCACTGGTCCCGCAGCTCTTACCATTTCAATTGTCACCTCATCTGGTCCAGGGGCTTTATTGCTCTTCATGCTTTTAATTGCATCTTCCACCTCTTTCATGCTTACATCAGCCACGTTCCCTGTTATTGCTATCTTATTTCTTGTTGCTTCTTCTTTATAATCCTTGTTCAGTAATTTTTCAAAATAATTTTTCCATTCTTTTTTAGGTTAGGTTAGGTTAGGTTAGGTTAGGTTAGGTTAGGTTAGGTTAAACTTCATCTGGGTCTTCCAATACGTTTCCATTTTCTAACTCGAGTTTGGTTGTTGTTTCAGTGTTTTTTCTCTTGTTTCTCATCATGTTATAAAACATTTTCTTATTTCCATCTACATCCTTTTGTAATTCTTGTGTAAACTTTTCCCATGATTTTCTTTTTTCCTCTTCCACTATTTGTCTACATTCTCTTTTCTTTTGTAAATAAACTTGTTTATCATCTGCGGTGCCACTCTTACACCACTTTCTCCAAGCTTGATTTTTATTTTTTACTGCCTTTATAGTAATCTCATTCCACCAATTTGTTTGCTTTCTTTTTCTCCTTCCTGTTGACTTTCCACAAGTTTCTTCAGCAATTTCTGCAATATTTCTTTTAAAATACTCCCATTCTTCATTTACTTCTCCTCTCTGGTCCCTTGGCACTTTCTGCATTATTTTACTTTTAAATTCTTGACAAATCATATTCTCTTTCAGCTTCCAGTACTTTATATTTTTCCTACTTTCCAGTTTAATAGGTTTATTCACCTCCGACTTGAAGTCTCCAATCAACAATCTATGATCTCCTCCAAGACTGACACTTGGGATCACCTTCACATCTCTTAATTTTTCCCCCCACTCTCTATCTACAATTATATAGTCTATAACAGATTTTTGGATTTTATCCCAGCTGTATCTGGTGATAACATGACTCTCTTTTTGTATAGTTTCCATTTCCAATTCTAAGACCATTTCTAACACACAAATCTAAGTTTCCTCCCCTCTTCATTTCTTCTTCCGTATCCAAAAGCTCCTAACACTGTCTCATACCCTTCTCTTTCTTTCCCAACTTGTGCATTAAAATCTCCTATCATAATATGTACTCCTCTTAAATTATTCTCCAGCACTGACTCAAAAGCATCTTTTTCTGCCACTGTGCATTCTACTTGAGGAGCATATACTTGTATTATTGCTAGAGACTCACGTTTGCTTTTAAGTACTATTTTCATCAATCTTTCTGAAATACAATTTACTTCTTGAACTGATTCTCGCACATTATGACTGAGTATGAAAGCAACTCCATTTCTTGATCTCTTTCTATTTCCACTCCAGAACAGTTTGTAACCATCTCTAAGTTCTTTCTCGCCTATTCCTCTCCATTTAGTCTCACTCAGACCCATAACATCTATTTTCCCTTCCTTCACATCTTTAACTAAATAATTAATAGAGAGTAATAATTAATAATACTCTCCCTCATTGAATAGAATTTATCTTCAAGACTCAAAAGATAATCCAATTCCTTTTCAAATAACTATTTAACCTCGGATTATGCATTGACTTTGTAAGCATTTCGGCTAACTGATCATTTGTGTTAATTGACTGGATATTCAGCAGACCTTCTTGAAATATTTCTCGTACAAAAAAGTGACGAATTCTGATATGCTTGGTCCTCTTGTGAAATTCTGGATTTTTCTCCAATTTTATTGCAGCTTCATTGCCAACATAAAGTGTAGGTTCTTCTTGTTCAATGGACAATTCTTTAAGTAGTCTTGTGATCCAAATTATTTTTTTTGCGTCTTCACTTGCAGCAACTAACTCTGCTTCTGTTGTAGACAAAGCTACACTCTGTTGTCTTTGACCCATCCAAGAAATACAAAATACACCTGTAGTTGGCCGTCCAGTTTGTAAATCTCCATCTAAATCTTCATCAGTGTAAATATGACAGTCTGTGTTCCTTTGAGGTAACGGAATATCCGTTTTACTTTCACAATATTTTCTTGTGAAGGATTTTCAAGTTTTCTTGAAACAACTCCCACTGCGTAGGCAATATCAGGTCTCATTGATAGCATTAAAAACATTAGTGCGTCTACAGCTTGACGATATGGGAAATTAGTTCCTTCCATTTCCAATAGTTCAGTTTCTTCAGTTGATGCACTGATAATTGGAGTAGATACTGATTTACATGAATTCATTCCGAATCGCTCCAAAAGTTTCTTGGTGTAGTTCTTTTGATGAACTCTGATTGTTCCATCTTCTTCTTGATTTATTTCAGTCCCAGGAAGTAATTTAGTGGTTTATCTTTTACTTTGAACTCTGATTTTAACTTCTTGAGGAATTCATCCCAAAGTTTCTTGTTTATTGATGCAACTCGGCTGTCATCTACATAAAGAGTTACTGTGATTTGTTCATTCTTCTCAATTTTTGTAAATATACAAGAATCAGCATTGCTTTGTGTAAATCCTGAATTTTTCATGAATTTATTTATACGGTTATTCCTGCAGCTTGCTTCAACCCATACAATCTTTTCTTTTCAGTATGCATACTTTCCCAATTTTATCTTCAAATCCTTGTGGTTGTCTGATGTCGATGTCTTCATTTTTGTCTAGTTCACCGTATAAAAATGCTGTGGAGATGTCAAATTGTGCTAAACACATCTTTTTGACAGCGGCAACACTTAGATTAAATGAAATGAAATGAAATGAAATGAATGAAATGAAATGAAATGAAAAATAACTTTATTCATATCTTGCATACAAAGATACAAGGAATGGCGTCAGTTTTAATGCTAAGTACTAAAATTAACATTATTATAACCAATTACCTAAACATTATTATAATAAGTTATGTCAATACATTACAGATTCTAGGTCTAAATATAAAGCATAAAAAAGTCAAAATTAATACATTTCAAAATACCTATTTACTGTGTACTAAAAAATGTGCTGATAACTTTTAATTAGGTTACACATTTCAGTTTAAAAATTCACTAATTGAATACAAAGGTTTGGATAAAAAGTAATGTTTTAAATTATTTTTAAAACTTGAATAATTTGTTATAGTTTTAAGTGCTGATGGAAGTAAATTATAACATTTAATACCTAGATAAGATGGGTTTTTTTCAAAAAATTTTAATCTGTGGGCCGGTATGGAAAAATTACTCCTATTTCTTGTGTTGTAATTATGGAAATCCCCTACCAGTGAGATCAGGTTTGATTGATTTAGAACTGTATACAATATACATTGGTAAATATAATAACTATAAACAGTCATTATATTCAGTTCTACAAATTTATGTTTTGTTGATACCTGCCAATTCAATTTTAACATGATGCGGATAGCTCGTTTCTGTAAAATCAGTAGTCTATCCATGTTGTTTTTTGAGGTTCCTCCATAAATACTTATCCCAAAAGCTAAGTGTGAATGAATATGAGCAAAATAAACAAGTTTTAGAGATTCAATCTTACAAAACTTTGACAGTCGGTAAAGTGCAAATAAGCCTGAAGAGATTTTGTTTGCCACATGATCAATATGATAATCCCAGGTTAAATTGCTGTCTATGTGCAATCCAAGAAATTTTGTGTTATCTACTTTTTGTAATTCCGTATTTTCAAAATGTATCGTTGGCAAGACTGAGTTATTTGATTTAGCATTAAAGTTTATAAAATTAGTTTTGGATAAATTGAGTAGCAGTTGGTGATCAGAGAAAAAATTATTAATTTGTTTCATATTATCTATAGTGAATTTTTCAATTTCATTGTTAGATTTTCCACTCACCAAAAGATTTGCATCATCGGCATAGAGACAGATACTGTTTTGTGTACCATCAGAAATAACACTGGGTAATCCTCTTAGATAACAAAGGAACAGTAGAGGTCCTAATATTGAACCTTGAGGAACTCCATGTTTGATGGTTTTCATTTGAGATTGTGTGGAAATCAATTGATTATGATTATTTACATGCGCTATTTCAACAAACTGTTTTCTATTAGATAGGTATGATTGAAACCATTTTAGGGGTGTACCGACTATCCCTAGTGATTTTAGTTTGTTTAATAATTTGTCATGTGATACACTATCGAAAGCTTTGCTCAAGTCCATAAATATTCCCGTTACTTTATGGCCCTTGTCAACTGCATTAACTATTGAATCAATGTATGTTGTAGCTGCAGATATTACTGAATGATTGGATCTAAAGCCATGTTATTCTTTATCATATAAGTTGTTCTTTTCTAAGTAATTAGCTAATTGGTTGTACATTACTTTTTCATGAATTTTTGATATAACTGGCAATAAAGCTAATGGACGATAGTTGGCTACATCTAATGTGTTCCCCTTTTTGTATAACGGTTTTATTTTTGAGATTTTTAACTTGTCAGGAAAAATGCCAGATACAAAAGATGAATTAATTATGTGTACTAACGGTTTTTTAAGTTTACTCCGGGCATATTTTAAAACAGTTATTGGAACACCATCATATCCAGTTGAATGTTTACTATCAAATTTTGAAATAATTTTGTCTACCTCCATCTCACTGACAGGTTCACATCGAAATTTCAACTGCTTATTGTTTATTGCAAAGTTATGAAGAGAATCACCAGAAGAGGTAATATTAGGAATAACTTCTATATCAACCACATCTACATAATAATCATTAAATGTGCTGCAAATAGAAAACGGATCTGTATAAACTATGTGATTCACTTTTATCTTATCTATAGCCTTTATCGGGTTTGTGTCATTTTTAATATCTGAATTAATCAATTTCCAAATGGTTTTTGAGACATTTTTTGAGCTCAAAATTTTCCTATCTATATAATTTTGTTTGGTTTTTAATATATTTATTTTTAGAGACTTATTTGCATCTTTAGCTGATTTTATTAATTCTTTATTTTTAGTTCTTCTACCCAGAGAACTCAACTCTAATGATCTTTGCCTCTCTGCCTTTAATTCAAAATTCATCCAGTCTACCTTATGTTTTGAGGATCTACTTTTAATAAGAGGGAAACATAGATTAAAGTAATACATGAAAATGCTGTGAAAAATGTTAAATTTACTATCAACTGGTGCAGAATAAACCTCCACCCAATTCTCGTGACCTAATAATGAAGTGAACTTTCTAAGGTTATCATCTGAATATTTTCTTACCATCTTTGTTATTGGCTTTTTATCAACAATATTGCCCCGTAATTTGAAAGTAAGTAACTGGCTATCATGATCAGAAATTTGTGTGTTTAGTCCAGTTATTTGCATACTTTTAGGATGGAAATTTATAAAAAAATTGTCTATGGAACTTTCGGTATCCTCAGTTACCCTTGTAGGAAAATTTACTAGATACTTAAAACTGTGAGAGGAAAGAACATCAGTAAGTAATTTAACTCTATTACAGCTAGGGTTCAAAACATTTATATTAATATCTCCAGTTACTATTACATTAGTAAATTTCTTAGAAAGTATTTCTAGAGTTGCATTAAGTTTTGTAAAAAAATTATCCAAATCAGAATTAGGGGAGCGGTATACACCAGCCAGGACAAAATTAAACGAATCACATTTGTAATGTACTAAACAGCACTCAAAAACCTTTTCTGAACATAGTTGGTTGATTGAAGGTAGGTTTAAATTTTTTATGCTTGGGTTATTGTTATTTGATAGAATAAGAACTCCACCTCCAGGACTTAAAATATGCGAATAATAAGATTTTACACTATATCCCGAAATATTTAAAAAGTCCAGTTCTTGTTTCTTCATTTTATGCTCACATAATACTACTAAATCAGGCTCAATATCTTGAAGTGTAATTTCCAAGGATTCTACTCTGGACGGTAAATGTTGGATGTTTAAGTGAAAAATTTTTAAATGGTTTATGTGACTCAATGTTCTATTCTGTGTAGCTGGTTTCATGTGTGTGGAGAAATTATTTACATTTTTAGAAAAATTTAGATTAATGGTGGAAATATGTTCAGATTGTCTAAAAAAACTCTCATTAGTACTGAGGATGTGATCTTCATTTGTCGGATGAGGCTGTCCAGGAGAGGTTCCGGGTGTTGTGTCTGGCTGGTCCAAAAAACTCTCATTAGTACTGAGGATGTGATCTTCATTTGTCGGATGAGGCTGTCCAGGAGAGGTTCTGGGTGTTGTGTCTGGCTGGTCCAATAGGCTTGACCTCTGAATCTCCTCCTTCAGCTCTCTGAGAAAGGTCAAAAATGAAAGTCCTCGATGTAATGCTCTTCGAGCTCCAGGTTGATCTTTAGCGATAACTAACACCACAGCACCAGTGGCACGCTGAAACTCCATGATGTTTTTGGAGAAATGTCCTATGTCCACTTTATCTCGGACACAACCTACTGGAGAGCACACCAGAGTGGTGAAGTTTTTCTTTTTGAAGTCCTGGGTTAGTTCCAGAAAAGCCCGGTCATAGTCTTCCTCAGTAGGCTTGCCGTAGAAGTGATCCTTTGTAATCAGGCTGTAGACTGCTGCGGCTTGCGGATCCATCCTCTGGAAGGCCAGGAACTTCGAAAGACGATCATTCACCTGTGGTTTGCCAAACTGTTTCGCAAACATCACAGCTACGCCTGCAGTCATCCTCCTGGGGTGATGAAAGTCGCCAGATACGGAGTGGGCAAATGCAACGGAGCTATTGGTTTTCAAGTCATTGATTACATCCCACATGTCCGCCTCGAGAACCTGTATTTTATTTCCAGATGTAACAATGTACTTAGGCTTTTCATGAGTTTTGTCTTTAATTGTCCTTGAGATTTCATCGTTATTACTTTCACCATTCATTATATTTTTAATCAATCTTGCCGGTACGATTAAAGTGGAGCCCATGTTTTGTATACATGTGCCTTGGCAGGGTGTTGATGGGAAGAAATGTAGCATCTTGGTACTTGGAAAGGATGTTCTGCAGCTCCATGTTTATAAAGGATATGCGATTATTCAAACCTGGCACATCATGCCTGTAAGGCAGTGCGGCAATTTGGATTTTAGTGTGTGTCATACATTTCGCAAGATTTTGAAATTTCCTCATTATTACTTCTTTATTTGCCAAATCATCATTAGTTCCTCCTATCACAATAACTGTATCTTTTTTTGTGAAGTCTTTTGTGAGGTTTTTAATATCTATTACCACATTGGTAAGATTTGCGTTAGGTTTCACAATACTTAAAATATTTATGTCATTTTTCGGCCAGATCAAAGCCAGGTTGTTATACATATTCCTCCCATGGCTGTCTGCAATTAGTAATAGTTTTGGCCTTTTGTCTTCTGCAGGAATGGAGATGCAAGTTGAAAGAGTCTGTAATTTTTTATTTACATTAATGTTACCTTGGGTGTTTTTATATGTTTCATCAGTGTTACTTTTTGATGTTGAAAGCACCTCTGATATTTCTTGTTGTATATTTGTTTCAGTGGTATCCAAAGACTGAAAACGATTGGATGTGTTGATTGGGTTTGTAGTAGTCACAAAAAAGTCTGAGTTTTTCAATTTTTTGAGAGGATTTTTTACTGTCACAAAACTGTCTTCACTTAATTCATTGTTGATAATTTGAAGTTGATTTTTTTCAGTCCTTAGTTTACTATTCTCTTTATTTAAACTCTGAATGTCAGATGATAGTAATTCAATAACTTCTTCATAGTTTGCATTGTTGTTTTTGATTTGTGTCTCTAAATTTTGTATTTTTAGTTCCATTAACTTCAATTCTTGTAATAGTTTTTCATCGGGAAGTGGATAAGGTGAAATAGTGTTCATAAGCTGTAAATTTTCTTTTTTCAAGTTATTTATAATCCTTTGCATGTCCGCTATTTTAAAATTTAAACTATCGGTATGTAATTTCTCAGCTGCTATTGTCGACACTACTCTATTAGATATTTTAGATCTGTAAGGGCTACTTGTGGCATTTACATGTCGTTGGCTGTGCACTAGCAAGGAATTGCTTTCATTTATTTGACTATTTCCTATTATTTTTACAACTTCCTCTTCTTTCTCCAAGACCATTGCTTTTAAGCGTGAGTTTTCATTCAAGGAAACTTGCAGTTGTTGTCTAGCTTCCTGAAGCTCTGAGTGGATATTGGTAACAACATTGTTAGAGTTCTCAAGCTCTCCTCTCAATATAGACACAGACTCAAACAGAGCTATCTTCTCATACTCACAGAAATCTGTTGAGTTATCTTTATTTACTACTGCAACTTCTTTTTTACATGTCTTACATTTCCAACAATGATTTTTTTCTTTTTTTAGTTCATTTAAAGTTTTACTTGACATGCCAACACACTCAGCATGAAACCATGTTTTACATTTTCCAGAGCAGCATACTGCCTTATATTTGACCCCTATGTTGCATGCTCCACATGGAAATTTTACCATTTTTTAACCGTATTATAGCATTTAATAATTAATAAATAATTTTAAAATATATATTTAAGATGGTAACAATAATAAATATTTAAAGTGGCAACAATAATAAATTTTAAATTAAAATTTGTTAAATATTAGTGATTCAACTATCAAAGACCTAGGATAAATATAATTTATTTTAGGCTGCATAGATATATTTTGCTTCTTGAGAAGAGTACACAAAAATTTACTAAGTCTGTTCAGCCCATAGATAAAGAAATAGCAATGATTACTGTTCTGACTCAAGGTCAGTGCTGTCCAAGATAACAAGTCATTGCAGCTAGTGTCTCAAGGTCATGTCTGGTCTATGCAGATTGTATTCAGCAGAGATTGCAGAGTGGATATTGTTTAGTTTGCTCTGCCAATATATGGAAGTAGTGGGAGTTAGTGACAGTTGACAGTTCGAGACAGGAAATAACCACGTTAGTCAAAACAGTCACAGTTACAGCTGAACTTCTTATTAGTCCTCAAGACAATAAATTATAATTTGTTGAGTGTATCACTATATTATTTAATTCTTTGAGTGTTAATATTTAAATTTTTTAATATTGTAAATTTAATATTTTATAACATTTTAAGTATTATTTCAAACCAAAATGTAAATGTCTTCAGTGAAAATCATGTGATATCATGAGAAGGTATTGTAAGCTAACTATTTCTTAATCCATTTACATAAATCGTAACCAATAAAACAAAAAAACTATTCACTTAATTTGGAAATAAAACATTACCAATGACATTGTTATGTATTATACACTTAAAACTTTAACTTTAGAATCACAAAAACCACATAATATAGAGGGTCCTAGTTTTCCAGCTAATTACAACACTCTCGAACATGCACACTCCCCAATAGAAGTACAATAGTTCTAATTGTAGTCATTCTTACCACAGGAGTGAAGGTTTCATTATAATCCACACCTTAATTTTGAGAATAGCCTTTAGCAAGAAGCCGTGCTTTGAATCTTTCAACTTTTCCGTCTGGATTTTCTTTTTTTATACAACCTTTTGCAATGCAAAGCTTTTCTATTTTTTGGTAATTCTGTTAATTGCCATATTTTATTTTCTTGTAATGCTTTGATTTCTTTCATTGCATTTCTCCATTCATTAAAATCTTCTGATAGAAGTCGTTGGTGTTTGATTAGTTAGACTTTCTGTAATGACTGATGATATGAACTCGTTGAAACGTTGAGGCAGAAGAATACTCTCCCTGTTTCTTAACTTCATGCTACATGAGTTTGAATCCTCTTCTTTATGTTCATCCTCAGTATTATTTGATACATCATCATTTTGAGTTTGTCCTTCTTTAGTGCTTTTAAGTTCTTGATCACTTTTCAATTCATCTGAAAAAGATATTGTTCTGCATGGACTAAGTAATTTTTCATTGAAAACTACATCACGTGATCGAATTACCTGTGACTTTCCTGTCCATATTCTGTAGCCAAATCGATCATATCCAACTAAGATTCCTTTTATCACCTTTTTGTCCATTTTCCTTTTTTTTATTTTAGGAATATGTGCATAGCATTCAATTCCAATTATTCTCAGGTGTTTGAGACTTGGTTTTATGTTAAACCATAACTCAAATGGTGACTTATCAGAAACTTCTGATTTTCCAGTTCTGTTGAGAAGAAAGACAGCAGCATTATTTATTTCTGCCCATGACGATTGTGGTAAGCTACCGTGAGCATGAAACATGGATTTTGCAGCTTCTAGTACAGTACAGTGTTCTCTCTCTATGAAACCGTTGAGTTCGCTGCAGTAGGGAATCGTAAACAGTTGTTCAACAATGTGTTTTTGACAAAACTGTTTCATTTCTATGTTACACTCCTTGATTACCTGTTCAAACTTTGCTGTAACTTCATACTTGTGTTTTAAGAAATAAATGAACTTGTATCTTGTGAAGTCATCTTTGAAAAGTACAAAATACCTGGACCCCAAAAATGATTCTTCCTGAAATGGTCCACAAACATCAGCATGTATTATTTGACCTGGATTAGTTGATTGTTCTCTAGTTCCATATTTTATTTTGTGTGCTTTGCCATAAACACAACCTTCACAAAACTCAGTATCGACTGATGTTTCAATTTCTAGTTCATTTTTTATCAAATTTTTGATGTGATGTTTGTCTTGGTGTGCCATGAGTTCATGATACATCTGTAAGTTTTAGCTGGATTTATTATAGCATTAATAGTAGGTCTATTAGAAAACTGTGAAATATTTACAACATTCAGCTTATTTTATTTATATATGAGACGCCGACACAACGATGTTGGTATTTTAAGGCGAATATGAATGGTTAGATGAGTAGGATGAGTGTGGATGAGTGTAGTCTTGTTACTATCTGAGTTCGACTGTTCCTCAGAAAGGGCAATTTATTAATAGCCCAACAGCCAGGGGGCCTATATAGCCTATTTCCACATACTCTGTTACCAGTCAACATAACTTTACCATCAATTTCAAATCTGCATTCTTCTGGAGTTGAAGTGAATTTACTCTTTGGAATTTTATCATGAGCTGCTAACACTGAAAACAAATGTTTATGCATACTAGGAACCAACCATACATTAGTTAGCGTAATATCTTGGTAACTGTTGTCATAGTACAATCTTATCCTTATATCACCATATGCAACAGCATTTGTGGTATCACCATTTGTTTTGGTCACTGTATGTGGTTTGTCAAATTCTTTTATACTTTGAAAAAAAACTTTGATTGTTACACACATGGTTTGTTGCACCATTATCTACAAACCAGTTCTGATCATCACATTCTACTGCGAAAACACTTATCGCATACATAGACATGTTTAGTTTTGCTTTGTTCGACACATTATGCTTTACTTTAGACCTCATTTCATTTTCAGGTTTTAATTTAGGCTTTGACAGTTTTCCATGCATATTTCTACTTTATACAATTTTTAATGAAATTACCTTACTTACTGCAATAATGACATTTCATGTTTGACTTTGGGTTCATTTTGATTTACCTTTGGTTAAGGTTAACACCTCTTCAGCTTTGTCAGTAATATTACTGTTTAAATTTTTCAAAGCTCTTTCATGCATACATAACTGCCCTGTTAAATTTTCAACAGTTCTTTCTGTATTTGCCATCATCTGCCAGCTAGATTTGAAAGAGAAATACTCTGATAATGCCCTCCCTCATATAGCCTATGTAGCTCTAACCATACTTCCCTAGCTGAATGAAATCTTATTACTTGGGTAAGAATTTCTTCTGTCATGTTCTTTTACCTGCTTTTCATCCTCATTGCTTGGTTCTTCAAGTTTGGAAAGTTTACCATTTACTACATCTTCTCCTCCAGGAATACTCCTTAACAAAATGAGACTTGTACTTCCACGTACTTCAGTTGGACTTTCCTTCTAATAAACCAATGTTTACTTTTAAGTCCATTTTGAAAAATCTTCAACTTATGAACTTAGCCCAAACTCGGCCTATATGTTTCTTTTTGCTCCATGAAAGCTCGCTGGGTCCATAACCTGTTATATTTTACACAAACTTTTATAATATAATGATAAAAGTTAAATTTGCAAAGTGTTTCAATCAGACCAAAAATTAAAAAGCAAGTTTTAGAAATACTAGAAACATTAATGGGTATCTTCCTTTTCTTAGCAAAAAGACAATAATAATATACCACACTAACAGCTATAAACAAATGACAACTAAATAATTAATAGAACATCTTTCAATATAAACAAACATCTTTGTACTATATAGGGGTGTGCGAGTACTCGAAACTTTGAGTATTTGATCGAGTATTTTACTACTTGAACTCGGCTTGAAGCTCCTAAAACTCCTTGAAGTTCAATCGAGTAGTTTTATTTCACGAAATATCAGATTTACATCTCAATTAATTTAGTTTTAAGAGTAAACAGTTTTATAAGTTATCAATAAAAATGTTTGTGTTTTATATTACCCTTAATCAAACGTTATCAGTTTGGTACGCGTAATTATGAACAATACACCTAAAAATACGCGACGACAGTCAAGTGAACTAGTCGACATAGTGAACGAGTTCGTTCATTATGATTTGAACTAGTTCAGTTCAACGTGATCAACAGAGCTGGGAAGGTAGCGATCACACATGTTGGTTGTCGAATCTACTAGTTGCTTGTAACCTAACCTAAAATAGCGTGAATAAAACAGAAGTGCAGGTTAGTGTCTTTATGACCCAAGAAAGGGGACTGAAAGATCCGGTTCAAGATGCTCAAAAAAACCTGTTACCAATACAAGTATAATAGTCTGTGCACCGTGGAAATTAAGCATATTTTCGTTCATAGCAATAATACTGTTCAATCAAAAGAGTCCCGAGAACGGGTTACTTTACATCCCAAGAATCAAACTTCCCATCTTTTCTAGGTGAAAGTTCATCTCGGTTGTAGTATACATACTTGCAAGGAACCGTTCAGCTCCTTTTCGGAAATGAAATTATCGTATATTTTCGTATATTAATGAAAATATCGGGTAGATCTATCATATTAGCCGACTACGCCTTTGCTTTTCATTCGATTACACCAAGTTTTAGTGAATTTCTCGTTATGACATAGTTATTTATCTGTTGTTCAGTGTAGCCTCATGTATCGAAGTAGTTTCAAGTTGCATATATTCTAGTTTTTAAATTATGATTACCGATCATAATTTAAAAACTAATTCATCCTAAGCGTCTTAAAAATTTATTTTTAGTAAACCTGCTTAGTTATTATTATCAATTGATTGAACCACAATCTTTGTCATCCAAATTTTCAAATTTGATTATATAATTCAGAGCTTATTTCCGGTTAGTTGTACCCTTGTTATTACTGAATTAAATACCCACAGAATACTGATCCACTCTTCTTGGCGTGTATACAATCAATTTTTTGTTCAGAGGAGGCAATTCTCAAAGCAAATGACCACATTTGGCGATAATGCCTAAATTATAGCATCATTTTGGTTGGATGCAACTTTTGCCAACAAGCTTCACTACGTTTTCGCAGTACACTTTGAACTGAACCACCAAATAAACAAATCTGCCGGCTGTGAAACAGTATAATTGGCTTGCATAGAAAATCTTATCTGTGATATGAGTGAACAGATTAAATCTTTATAATCCATGTTGTTTCAACTAATAATATACTTTCTTAATTTCTTACAAAATATTAGTTCTGAAAAAAAGGAAAAAGGTTAAACTAAACAATGCCACATAAAAATGTAGGAAGGCAGAAAGTAAAAAGTTGTTTTTATCAAATGTTACAGTTACAGACAACAAATCAAAATTATTGTGTTCAGTTTAGATGTATATATTTACAAATCTCGCAAAACTTAACATAGGCTTAGGATTGTGTCTGCCTTTTACAGTTGTCTTGGGTGAACAGGAAATCCTTCTGTAAATACTCGCTCGAAAAATAGTCGATACTCGAAAAAAATGCCAACTACTCGACTCGAACTCAAAAATCACTACTCGTACACCCTAGTTCGCCTAATCAGAGAGTAGGCAACTAAAAACACAATGGATGATGATCAAAAAGTATATTCTTAAGATATTCATAAGCTTATAGAAAAAGCTTCCTTCATATTATTTCTTCACACAACACAATTTTATTACAATTTAAGTAAATATGTAAAATATTATGGTGCTCGATCTCAGTAAACTACGGTTACTTTCCTCAGACCAGAGAGATTCACAATGGAAACAAAGTACAATGTAAGTCTTAGAAAGCTAAACTGAATTGTTGTTTCAACATTCAGTGTTTAAGAAAGGAAGGTGAGATACAAAACATGGATGTGAAAGTGCCTAGAGGGGAGCTTCAAAGTATGCCCTACATAAGTTCAATGGAGTTACACTCTAACCTTAGAGTTAGCTATGTTATAACTAGCCCTAAAACTTGGAGGAAAATAATATCAAGTGACAATCAGCCAAAATGTATATATATGAGGACAATATAATGATAGAATTGAATTTCAAATTTAGTTGGAGAGACACATATTGCTTCAAGAAGTAAGCTCTGCTTACAAATTACAACCTTTAAGTTTTAAGATTCATACTTACTTGTAAAGGTTCCACAGCTCTGAGTCGAATTAATTTAGACTCAGGATCATAGACTCCCAAAACCTCCACCTTAACTTGCCTCATGTTGCCGTCCTGGGAAGTTGTGCCCAAACTGATGACACCTAGCTGTAACAACCGTAGTACCATAAGAATGAACACAGATATGAAAGTTATTTATAACTGTAATAGAGTAAGTTCTGATCTCGCAGTATCACACTAAGTTTACTGAACCGCTTCATCATTCTGTCATGATAGCTGAACATGGCAGTTGTCATTGAAAATTCCATCAAAGTAAAAAAATAGAAGGGCTTTTCGTTAGATCATGCCCAAACTTCACTGTACTCATTTATTTATTCATAAGATGCCAATCGTCAAGATATGGGGCAAGTATTGATTTAGAATAAGTGTGATGAGTGTAGATGAGCGAATGTGGTCATATTTACAAACTAAGGCCGACTATTCCTTAGAAAGTGTCATTAATTAATAGGCCAATAAAAATTAAAAACCGGTGGTTATCAGCTGATCCCTCTCAAGATTTATTATGACTCTGATTGGGATCGATCTGAAAACCTTTAGCACATGAAGCTGGGATTGAACCAACAACGCTACCGACCAGTTGTATCACTGTGTATGATGGTGAGGTGAGTCAATGTTAGTGTCAATCATCAAAAGTTGACCTCACATCTGGATGTTATGTCAACTCAGCTGTCAAAGTAATAAATATTTCATTTAAAATAGTTTACCGTCAAACTACTGAAACAGATATTATTGCTCGCACAGGATTAGTGGTAGCAACTAACTATGTGAAAATGTTATTTGACTTTTTCTGGCAAATATATTACTATACAAAGTTAAAAAGTATTACTATACACAAAAAATGAAATAAAATGCATTTACATTAGTTAGCAAAGTAGCCCTGTTCATGCCAACGATATCTATTAAGTATTTTTGAAACTACATCTATAAAGAGAGGCTAAATGCAGACCACATTCACAAATCACGATACAGTGTTCAGTCAATGCACTGGCAACGTAACCAGGTTGTGTATCCTCCCCAATAGGTTATTTAATATCCAACCTTGACTAATGAGCTTGTCACATGTCATTAATGACACAAACAGCTGGCATACTAAGCATAAGTGAAGTACCGATTAGCAGTGAAATATACTGCTAAAATAATGTTATCTGTATATATATATTTTTTACTGTTATTTGACAAAACCATTTTAACAAATTAGTAATGATTGTCGACAAAAGATCACAGTGTTCAGACATTTTGGGCACTCAGGATCAAACATCTACATTAATATGATGCAATTTGGCTTTTGATCGGAAAGGATTATTTTCTTGAATACTTAATAATTAAAATATAAAATTAGTACTTAGGACCTCTTCGATATAGGTTCTAATAATTAAATGAGAACAATTCATTATGGATAAGAGATTACATGGAAAGTCAATAATATAAAAATTATTGACATTGGTATCCACGAAAGTGAATGTGTAAAAACATATTTTAATATTTTATGTCAACACACACACACAATAAATCACAATTTCGACCAATTAAATAAATATTATTACTAAATTAACTGACCTCAACCCTCTTCTTAGGACCACCTAGCTTCTCAAACTTTTCATGGACTGCTGCAGTGCAGACAGAGCGGATGTTCGTGTAAAAACTCTTGACATAAAGACCATCTACTTTGACCCATGCAGCGATGTTATTAACACTTGTCTGGCAGGACCAGTGGTACATCAGCTTCACTAGCACCGTCGGGGCATGAGGGGCTCCCTCGAATATAGAACCGCTGAATACCTTTATTTAAATAATATTTCAGATATTTTACTGGCTTTAAACAGTTTTTTAAGTATATTTTTAAAAAGTGATCAACCATCAATTTGGTAAAAATTGGTCTATATTAAATATATTATTCTTCAGTTCAAAATGTTAAAAGTATGCAGGCTGTAAAAGAATTATTTTGAAAAATTTAAGAATATTGAACCTGGGAAACCTTTATATTGTTTATAATAACAATAACAGAAATATCATCTCCAAAACATTTATTGTATTCAGCTTAAGTGATGTGGACTTTTCAACATCAGACATAATGACATGCCAGCCCTGAGGTTACTTTCATCTATTATCTGTTGAAAACTTGATGCATATATATTATTTCAATATTTTATATTAATGATTTACCATGTTGTAAACTCATACATTTTTTGTAAAATGTTTCTTTTTCTGCTAATTAAAATAAAATTTTGAATTTTTTAAACATAAAATTGAAAATGTTCCCTAAATTGAAATCATTACTTTCTTTAATTTTTTCTTTATTAAAGTTCTTATTTTAAAGATTCCAGATTATTTTCTAACGCATTTCATAAGGTGACTGTAGTTTACAAAATTACAAAAAAGGGGGTTTCAAAACCAATATTATCAAAAATATAACTCGTCTTGCTAAAATATAGTCCATACGGCTAAAAAGATCATTAGTTTCTTTGACTGTCAAAAGATGGTACATATTGTTGCATCTATTGCAATTAATTTTTAAAACAATGAATTTTACCCCAGCAGACCACCAATTTAAACTGACAAATTTTATAATTTTTTTTTCTAATATGATTGCATTTTCTATATTTATGCCTCTTTCTTGGTACAGCCACAGATAACTAACTCTACCCCAGATAACTCACAGTACACGGGAAAAGCAAACACGCTGTTTAAGCAGTAAATAGGCAACATACACTACACGACCGTGAATTTAGAATGCGACGTTACCACACTGAACAACTATTAAATCTCTATTATTATTATCAGCTGATATTTATTATTGTAATATTCGTTTTTAATAAGATTAGTTGAATGATTTCAATCTGGCAACGCCGGCCAATTAACAGCCGCTCGACACGCTATAAAGCAGACAGTTAACTTACTACGAAACATTTGTTAACACTCTTTAGCATTGGACTGAGCTATCTGGGTAGAGTTAGTTATCTGCGGGTAGTCAGAGTAAAAGTCACACACATTAAAAAGTATGCATCAAAAATGTTTCAATAATTTTTATCGTTCTAAAAGGATGAAGAACAGATAAAAATATACACATAACAATTTCTTAGTCAATAAAACTCATCATAATGATTGAAATGTTATCATAAATGTGCTTACAGATACAAATCGTTGAGGGCAGCATTCACTGATCCATACATAGCCACCACTGTAAGGGAACTTAGAAACATCTGAATACATGCCCAGTTTCAGCTTGATAGGGGAGTGGTCAGTATTAACATGGATGCTGCAGTATTGCTCACTGCGCACGAGACCTTGCTGAATTAACCACTCAGTGAACTTTGTTGGAGTGCCCATCAACACGGCCTTCATTTTGGCATCTGATTGGGAAAAATAATAATTGAAACTCTAAAATCAAAAAGTTTCTACTACTTTAAAAATACCACCGTACATGAATGGATGGGTTGTGTGGGTGGATTATCCTACCTTAGTTTATGAGTAGGTGGATGTGTATATATATAAATATATCTAAAACTTTTGACATAAATAATAAAAACTATAATTAGTAAACAAATAATAGTAATAATAAACACCTTCTTTCATTCCGTTTGATAAAAGACATTTCAACTGATTTCCTACGCTATAGAAAATAATAAACTCACACAGCGTGGAAAGAAACAATTAAAGTACAATGCAGTCTAAAAAAATTATCACTGATACAATTTCCGAGTCTATAATAATTTTAAAATAATAAATAGTAATAAGACAATAAAGTGTTATTGACTTTGTAAATACATGCAACAGGTGTTGTTTGACAAAAACACCCAATACACGCCTGAAATCGAGACTCCTACTCCCATCTAAATGTGAGTTGAAAGCCCACGTTAAGTGTTCCATCTACCTAAACAAGCATGTCATTTGAATTATTCTACGGTGCCCACATGTTCTTAAGGTGGGTAATGTAATTTGTATGTTTGGAAGCCTGAAGCATGTAGAATAATTCAAGTTGTATTTGTTATAATAAGGTTGGAAATTAAAATTATTGTGTTTGTTTAGTAATTTTAAATGTTATTTAAAATGTAATCTAAAAATAATGCAACATATAAAATAAGTTAATTAAAGATAAAAAACCATTTATAATTAATGGGAGGGATTGCAAAATCAGGCTTACTAAGAGTTATAAATAATTTGGAATGTCATAGAAAAAATTGGGAGAATTTTTGTACAAACTTAAAAACTATAAAATTGAATAACTTAACTCCATTTGCATACAATGATTTGTATCATTTATTTGATGAATAACGTTACAGCATTAAATTAGTATAGTTAGTAAAATTATTTAATTTAAGGGAAAATACTGAGACTAGTGTACCACCACAGAGTAATTTTTCATATTTTCCTGACTAATTTAGAATAAACCCTGACTTCCCTACTTTTTCTACCAGTAGACACCCTGAATTTATGAATTGAATAATAATTAGTAACTACAACACATAGTTAATCCTTTTGAAACGGCTGGAAATGATATTGATACTTTAACCCTCCACATGGCAAAAGATGCTGTCACATGGAAGGGGCACTTTAACCCCTTGAAATTGAAAGCCCTTACATAATCCGCTGCAGCGTCTCATTATGTATCATTTTTGTTAAACGTAATTTCCGTCATAAATCAAAATAAATATCTATGTATTTGATATCATCCAGAAAAGCAGATTGTAAAGTTTAATTTCATATAGCATTCATTATTTAAATCAGCTGACTTCATAACCTTTTTTTTGTTATGGTTGTGACTGTATTTTTTGTTTGGAGCTTTATTTTGCGCCGTCAGCTGAGTGCATAGTTACTTTCAACTATTTTACGGTTTCTGTTTATCAAATTAGTATAAGTAAATTAAACATTTTTTCTTCTTTGTGAAATTTCAAACAAAATTACTATTTCAGTGTTTTTATGTAATGATTTTTTATTAACTGAACAGACAAAACATTTTTTAAATTAAAAAAAAATTAGATTCACTGGATGGTTACAAAAAAAATTGTGGAAAGTGATTTATTTTACTTCTAATATACAGTTAATTAGCGTTAATTTGGTATATAATAAGTGATGTATACAAAAGTTTTTATATATTTCATAAATAATTTAGTCAAATTTCTCTACCAAATTAGGCATTTAGTACCGCCACTTGGAGGCGTAAGACTGTTTGGTAAATTTCAAGACTGTAATATTGTAATGGAAATCTTGAAAAAATTCCAAGTGATGGTCTCATTGTCGTCTGTTGGTAATTATATATTAAATTTCTGTAAACATATTACCCACAAACTTTTACATGCATTGGTGCAATTACGCAATGTATCAACAATGTATATCAATAAAATAATATGTAACAAAGTTGAATAAACTATTAGAATCAAATCATACTACAAATATAATGTATAAAGAATTTGAAACAAATAATTTTGTTTCCTAGCTGGATAGTCACAAAGGACTCAATTTTTCAGGTTTTAGAAAAAGGGCCCTTAAACAAAATATATTTGTTGGTAATGGGATCAAAAATGTAAAGAAATGTTCATAGATAAATGCCACAGTCCAAAAGTGGTATTTGTCTATGAACATATGCCCTAATCTCATGGTACACCTACCTAGTGCAGAGCGCTCAGCTGATATCTGCACCTGAGTTACCTCTTTGGCCCGCAGATTGGGCCTAGCTACCACAACAAGCGATGGATACGTCTTCCCACTGAGCTTGTTGAACATAACCTCCTTACTGTCAGCAGCTGTATTAGCTTTGCCGTCATCATCTGTCAGATCTACTACTACAGAAGATGCTGCAATCAATATACAAAACAACCAATAATATTGAACCAGTTAAAAGTTGTAGATTATTTATAGATAGCACTTACAATGTTATATCACTAAGCCAAAATAATTAAATCTAAATAAGTAATAGTCAATAAATTTCAGTTTAAAATCAAAATTGAAAACAAAATATTATGTCAGTAAACAAACTGATTATGAGAGATAGTTCCTTTTAACAATGCAGCTTTGACACTAAACATTATTCTTTGACATAAAATATGTTGTACTATGAGTGGTCAATATATGGGAGTGAAGAAAGGAAATATGTTAATATCTTCATAAGAGGAGAAATAATAATAAAATTAGAATCATATAAAAGAAATCTGAACAATGAAAATAGGAAAAATATATCAGGATATCGCATAGTAATAAAAAAGTTCAGCAGCCAAAAACCATTTTACATGTCTTTTTATTTGTTGTTAAAAAACTTTACTTGCCAGTTCACATAGGCTTACAGGTCTGTGCATGAACATTATCCAACGAGTAAAGTGCCAACCGTTATGAGGGAGGGAGGGAGGGAGAGAATTCTTGATTCTACATTTTGAGTCTTCTTGATTCTACTACTCTAAAGAAAGAAAATTTGTGCACATGTGATTCTACTGTATTTGTTTACTACTAACTATGGTGTCAGTGGACTTGTATTCTAAGGTAAGTTTGCTGATGTCATTACTTTTAATGTAAAAATTCCTCATTATATCAGGCAGTTTTTTCCATGAGTATACTTTTTTCAAGAGGGTTTCTTCAAATATTCCCCGATCCTAGTTCTTTCAGGCATGTTTCAATATTTTGCAGCTTATAGAACAAAGCCTGCAAAAAATATTGCAGCCTGTCACCAAATTATTGACATGCCTTTAGCTAATAGATTTTCCATCACGAAACAGCCCCTTAACCCTCGAGCGGGCGCTTGCGGAGTTTTCCTCCGCACGTTTAGTTTTTGTTAAAATAAATATGCACAATTGGTGTCGGCATTCGTGTCCGGCTACGTACCTCACGAGCCTCATTCCGGGAATCCCCCAAAGCTATTTTAACCCCCTCCTTCCCCCTTGGTTCCTTGTCAGTTACAATTCAGTGACGCAGTGTCAGTTTGCGGAGGTTTTCTCCGCGTGCGCCCTATCGCGTAAGTGTAAGTGCGCACGCGATGTTATTTATATTCATAACACGTCAAATTGGCCAAACTATGTGTATATTCATACATATACCAAAATATATGTGTGTTTTTATTTATTATTTAATTTATAATTATTATTAAATATATTTTGTTTGCATAGATGTATAATTGCATTATTGCGGAGCAAAACTCCGCATGCGCCCTCTCACATAACACCAACAGTGATACCCTCTTTATACTAGAAAATTACTTAATTTGTTTAATTAAAATATTACTTATATTTAGTTGAACAATTAATGTTATTAACAATGACATTTGGTTCCTAATAAAGTTATTCAACATTTAAATAAAATATTGCGTTATAACCAGAAGTAAAATGGGTAAAATTTGTGCAATTTAGTGTTGCGGAATAAAACTCCGCATGCGCCCGCTCCCGTTTTATAAGTGAAGCGCCCGCTCGAGGGTTAACCAAGAAAACCCCCTTACAAAGGGACCTTAAAAACAAATCTTTGAAAACCTCCTATATTAACAAAATTTGTAATGAAATAGAGACATTGTATTTTTTAAGCTGTAAATGTAACCTGTAGTTTTAAAGTACAAATAAATATAATACTTATTATTTGCTAAAGTATATTTTTTATGATTTGAACATTTCGTATTTAGTTCATTGTACAATAATTTATTTTGGCAGGTTAAGAAACAGATAAAATACTGATTGATTATAACCAACAATAAGCATAGCAATGACATATCTTTTTTAACACATCCAGTGTGGGCCCGCGGTTCCGCAGGGTAAGGTCCGTAATGCAGGTGCGCACCACAGACTGATGTATTGCTTAGTGTGAGCTCAGCATTGGGCTAGGCAACTTTGTATTCAGTGAGCGTGTTGTGTTGTTCCAAATCGACCTTGACATGCAGTTTGTTTCCAATTCCCGTATGGATCGGAAAGTTCCGGAAAACATGCTCTATGTTTTCGGCCTGTGCTCATAGACTTTGAAATTTGTTTACACGTTAGTACAGTTATATTATTGTGTTGTATAAATTATTTTGTTCATATCCTTGGTTAGTATTAATTTTTTATATTTTATATTACTATATATATATATATATATATATATATATATATATATATATATACAGTAGAACTTGGATAATTCGAACTTCTTTAATTCGAAATTGCCTTTAATTCGAAGTTTTGGGTTGGTCCCTTGAACATTGTAATATTACCAATGTAAAATAATCATGGATAATTCGAAGTTAAATCTCTTTAATTCGAAGTTTTTACATCAACGGTAAAAGTGAAACATTGACTAATGTACTGTAAACAAGGTTCCGTTTGAGGTTTGCATTGTTTGGTCGGTGTGTCGGCAGGCAAATCACCCTTCTGGGAATTCCTAATCTGTCTCTTCCCCTCCCCTCGGCGCGCCCCCGTCATTATGTTGCGATTGATGACCCGGCGCCCCCACCCCATCCAGCCGGCCCGCCCAGTGCAGTCGTGTAATCTGTGCCGTTAAATTGTGTGTTTTTTATTAGTGTGCCTTTAATTGTAAGTTTGTTTTGTTTGTGTTATTGATCAAAATGGCTTCAACTAGTAAGCCGCGTGTTCAGTACAAGACATTAACATTTCATGAAAAAGTGGCTGTAATTCGTGAGGTGGAAGAGGGTGTAATGAAAAAATGTGACATCGCTAAAAAGTATGGGATAGCACCTAACACAGTGTCTACATTTTTGAAGAATAGGGATAAAATAATGAACAGTGCTTTAAGTGGCAAGAACCGTAAAAGGGCCAGAGATCCGGAGAACCCAGAAGTTGATGAATGCGTGCTTAAGTGGTTCAAGCAAGCCCGGGACATGAATATTCCCTTATCAGGACCTCTTGTTCGAACAAAGGCAGAAGAATTTGCTGTAAATTTGGGAAAATCTGATTTTAAAGCGAGGTGCTGGTTGGTTAGACGGGTTTAAGGACAGGAACAATGTAACATTCAAGTCTGTTTGCGGTGAAAGTGCTAGCGTCAACCAAGAAGCTGCAAATGTTTGAAAAATGATGTTTTAAAAAATGATTGAAGAAACTCCAGCAAAAAACATTTTCAACGTGGATGAAACTGGTTTATTTTTAAATGTACTCCAGACAAAACACTAACTTTTAAAGGAGATCAATGCAGAGGAGGAAAGAACAGTAAAGAAAGAGTTACTTTGTTGTTGGAGCTAATATGGACGGAAGTGAAAGTTGCCTTTGCTTAAGATAGCAAATCGTGCAATCCAAGATGCCTTAAAAACGTAAAATCCAAACCTATCGAATACAAATCAACTAAGAAGGCTTGGACGACATCAGAGCTGTTTGCAGAGTGGCTGTTAAAACTAGACAAACATTTCTGTAAACAGAAAAGAACAATCATCCTGTTTGTTGACAACTGTACTGCCCACAATTCAATTCCAAATATGGGCAATGTTAAGGTTATCTTTTTCCCCCCTAACATGACGTCAGTTGTACAACCAATGGATCAGGGCATTATTAAAAATTTTAAACACTTTTACCGGCGACTTGTTGTACAAATCCTCTTGACAGATTCATTGGAAAAGAAAAACACCTTCAAAATTGACCTCCTTCAAGCATCAAGAATGTGTCACAGTGCATGGGGTCAAGTGTCTCAAGCAAACAATTGCGAATTGCTTCAAAAAAGCTGGGTTTGTCAAGATATCTGACCATGATAGAGCTTTAGAAGAAGATGTTCCTTTCTACACCCCGACGGATGGGAAGAGTCAACTTGAAGAGTACGTAAATTTAGATGAACAAGTAGCAGTGTGTGGAGAACTTTCTGAATCAAGACATTTTGGCGGAGGTAAAGAACAAAAATAATGCTGAATTTGTCGGACCTGGAAGAAGATGTGGCATGAAGTAGAACAGCCATCAATCCCTACAACATCAGAGGCCCTTCAGCAAACTTTATGATTTTCGACGGTATAATTGAAGGGCAAACTAATGTAAGTGGAGTCTGTTTTCCAATCTCTAAATATTCTTGAAAATTTTGTAAATACAAAAAAAATTAATTCTTCAAAGCAACAAGATATTTCTAATTACTTTATAAACTTTAAAAAGTGTAAATTCTATCTTCATACATGGTACTGCATTTACCTAATTTGATCTAAACCTTCATTATTGTAATTTTTACATACTGTATGCCTCTATTTTTTACTATACTCTATTTTTTATATATTTAATTTACTGTAGTGAACTTTAAATGGATACATTAAATTTTATATTTAAAAAAGTAATTTGTGGGTATTATTTTAAGCCTTTTAGGATCATGAAAGTTACATTAAAAATACAACTTGGTTAATTTGATAGTATTGGATATTCGAATTTTTCGCATTGGTCCCTTCAGGTTCGAATTATCCAAGTTCTACTGTATATATATATATATATATAATTATATTATATTTGACAAGTTCCACAAAGACCAGCAGTAAACCCTCAGCCATTCCAAACAATGTAAATAAATATTTTATGTACTGTAACAACTAACAAAAAACAGTGTTTTGTGTTTTTACGTGTATTTAGTGGAATTTCGGACGTTATAGACACAGAGTATATTACAAAACCGGCATAACGTGCTGACCTCACGGATCTGTGAACCAAACTGTGACGTCACTTATGGAGCCATTTTGGATGACAGACATTTTGTTGTTGTCATAAACAGTCTTCTAATGTCATAAGGAAGGTTTATCAAATTGCTTTATATGTTAGCTTCTGGGGTGACATATATGTATTTCCTTTTACAGTCAATGAGTTAAACAGATAAAATCTCAAACTACTACTATCGGCACAGAAATTATGTATACCTGAGTTTGAAGGTTGTTTTATAAGAAACTAAGAGGCATATGAAAACTCCAATCATACCATTGATTTCCTTGTTTAATTTTGCGTTATTTCATATAAATGTTTAAATTTTACATTTTAAGTTTTGATAATTTTTATCCTAGTTGGAACAAAAAAAGTACCAGAACTTTAACTATTTATCACTGTATGTCAAATTTGGACCATTATTACTAAAAATAAAACCCCCGTTAATGTATCGCATTTAAATTTATATACGTGGTTGATGGGAACGTTTCCTTTAGGTTTTATACATTTTAGAACTTTATCTTTTCAAGGAAAAATGTTCTTATTAATTATCTGAAACATTGTTTCCTTGGCTACTAGAGGTAGTAAAATTAATTACTTGGTCTTGCTATAATTCTTATTACGTGTATTGTTACGATACATTATTTTTATATGTTTTTGTAAATGCAGAGATTTTAAAGATTTAAATTAATTAAAAATAACTTAAATTGATAAATGTAAATTGATTTAAATCTATATAAAACCGCTGCATTTAGTTACAAATATAAAAATAGTGTATCCTAACTATATGTAATAAGAATTAAAACGACCAAGTAAATAATTTTAAAACCTCTAGAACAAACCAAGAAAACAGTGTTTTGGGCAACTGACAAGACCTGTTTTTTTTATTTTTAAAGATAACATTCTAAGATTTATAAAAACTTAAAGGAAATTTTCTTGTCAACCACATATTGAAATTTAAATGTGATACATTGATAGGGTTTTGAGTAATAACAGTGTAAATTTGATGTAAAAGTGAAAAGTAATTAAAATGCCTAGGATAACGATTATTAAACTAGGAAAACTAGGATAACAATTATTAAACTAGGAAAACTAGGATAAAAATTATTAAACTTATAGTAAAATTTAAAAATTCATATGTCAAAACATACGAATAAACAAGAAAAACAATTATGTGATTGGAGTTTTCTTAGACCTCTTAGTTTTGAAGTAAACAACCTTCAAACTCGGGTGCACATAATTTCTGCGCCGACAGTAGTAAAAATGCATACACTGTAGCTCATAGTTTGTCATTCCAGGGTCCTCATATAATTCACCTATAATTAAAGAATAAATTGGGCGGTGAAAGAAAGAAAAATAAAACCTTTTAAATAAGATAAAGTTTCTTGAGTTAGTTTTTTGCAATTTGACAAATTTACAACCATCACAGCTAAATACATACTTAGCAGTTTCCAATAACAACTGGATTTTCTTGTTACAGGGGCCTCTCCACCATCTTCTATCTTCCCATCTCTTCTCTTCCATCAGTCTCATCCAATCCTCCCCTCTCTCTCAACGCCTTCCTATACTCCCTTAAGTCATTGATACCTCAGTCTCCTTCCCTCCATTTCAATCTCACGAACCCTTTTTTGTACCCTAAATTCCCCTATCCTTTTGACATGTCCGAATTACCTCAGTCAATCCTTCTTAACACATTCATTGCTACGTGGCCGTAAAGTAGGCCATGCCCTCCGACCGATAGTGGCTGCATGGCTGTCTAATCGGCCAAGCGGTTGTCACCGATGGTGGCTCATGGCCGTCTAGTTGGCCATACTGTCTCACTCACATTATTAAATCAATCTTCGCCTAGCCTTTGCCTGGTTCAATTGCTAGTAGGTTCTGCACTTCTGCGGTATCCTACGAGTACGACGTGATTTTCAGTTTCCGGTTACGGTTATTTTTGGAGTTTCTATTACTGTTTTTAATTTGTTTTTTCGAGAAATTAAGCAAAAAAGATATAGAATTGACTGAAAAGAAGGAAAATTTAAAAACAACAAACTCCCTGACTAATCTGAATTGTGCTCTTTAGCATGTTTTGACAAATGTATCTCAGATTAGAATAATCTATATATATAAAATCCAATGTATGTTTGTTTGTCTGTCTATCCTTTATGCGCTACCAAACCGTCCAGCCGATCGCCATGAAACTTGGGGAAGTTGTTCTATATACCCCAGGGAAGGTTTCTGTCCTATTCCCGTTTCTTTAATCCCTCAGGGCTCCATCCCTTGGACCTTCTAAAGTTTCGATGTTAATCAAATAGCAGGATGCATGAAGGTATAATAAGTCAAATATAAAAAGAATATCAGCTGTGAGTTTTAAATATGTCAAAATTATATGTTTATATTTTTATGTTTTGATTTCTTGTGAAGCTAATATTTAATTGATTGATTTATTTGATTAAACAGCTGTTAAATAAAAACAAATATAATAAAATTGTGGTAGGCAAAACTTTCAAAATTTAAAAATAATTGAGTACAGATAGTAAACTACACAAAACATCAGCTGTTGTAAATTGGATACTGTGTAAACTGAAAGGTTGCTGCACATTTCAATGATACAATCAAAACTCAATATTATGACCGGCGAAGCGGGCGGGTACAGCTAGTTGTGAAAAAAATGTTAGAAATAGACCTGATATTAGTTTTAAAACTTTTTCATTTATTTTACTTAATTCCTCATATTACTAACTCTTTTACTATAGATTAAAGTGGTGTACAAAATCTTGGACATTCATTTTTTGGCAAAGTCGTTCACCAGGAGCTGATGGCCGACTAGACGTCCATACATAAAATAAATTTTGTTGAGCCTTCCACAAATACAGACTACTTCTGACAGTCATAAATTGACACTACACAATCACGAAAATGAGTTTTTGAAAAAAAAATGTTTCAGCCATTGGGCTAAGTTTTAAATTTGTATATACAGCCATACATTGTGAAAAAGGAAATACGGCCTTAGCACTGAATGTGTTAGTTATATCCAATTATTGCTTCTCCCCAGCTCTCCTTCTAATTACTCTGGTCACACCCACACTTGTGGATTGGCACAAGTGCATAACTCCTGGGTACTACAGCTTTGTCCCTGGTATACTCCACTGCTGAATATTGTGCTCCCATATGACTTAACAGTACACATGTAAGAGAGGTTGATGTATAACTAAATAGGGCAATGGGGACGGCTATCAGCAGTTCTCTCATTACAATTTGACCACCCTTACCATGACCTCAAGTGCTATGCAACATAGCTCCTACGGATGTAAGAAGCAAAGGCATTTCTCAAGGCAGTTCAAAAATATACCATCTACTACGGATCTCCCCATATTGCAAGATATCCCATAACGTTCAGGGCAACTCAAATCTAGAAAAACCACCTCTTCAACTAGCTTCCCAGTTATTTAGATATAATTTATTGGTCTGAATTTTAATTTATCATTCTTTATCTTTTTAGTTCGGAAACTGGCTTTGAAAGCCATACGATTATATATACTCCTGCACTATTCCTTATAAATTTCACCATCCTGTATTCTACTCCTATCTCTCCATCCCATCACCCATGTCTCTGCTCTTTACAACAATATAGATAAATACATAGTATGTTTTGAACAAAATCTTCTAAAATTTTGGGGTAACATCCCAATTCCTTCATGCTTACAACTACCTTCATAAACTCTGCTGCCAGCCTACCTCATTTATTTATTTATTAATTGTCTCAGACTCCTGTTTAAAAAATTTAAGTAATGTCTAACCAAATTAAAATAATGTGTACAATTTCAGAATACCTGTATGGGTATGGCATTTAACATATTAGCAGTTTGCTGATGGCCACATGTATCAGAAAACATGATTAGCTTTGAGAACATTACAAAATTAATTACAAATTAGCATATTGTATGACTTTAAGTGTGATGAATCAAGACAAAGTTTCTACTTACACTTGGGAGGAGTCCCCTTGTTTTGTACAATGCCTCCCACACTGCTGGCTTCATTGGCTTTGGATTTGTTTGTAGGCTTGATACGTACAGTTGTTTGTGCTCGGTTCGGAGTTTTTGCTGAAATATTAATAGCTTAAAGTAGACCATTCATAATAGTATATATTATTATTTCCACTTAATAATATTATGATATCTAAACCCTGGTCATATAATGTGTTGCTTATTCTCTTAGGTTGTTTATAATGCTAGTTGGAATTGGCTAATGCTGATTGAAGACTATTTTAACCCTCAAACCGGAAATATTTCATACTGGCTGGTCATTTTTAGAGAATTTGTAGACATGTTTTCAAAAACTCATAAAAAATAGTCAAAATTAAACAAATCTACTTGTATTTGGTGGTATTACTTTACTTGAAATAAACCAGTCGATTTTATAGGAATATAAAATTACACTTTTAGCAAAAAGATTTATTTTTTATGTGACCTAATATTTTGGAAAATGTTCTTTGTAAACACAAAAAATAGTGGAGGGTCACCTAGGAAACAATGAAATACAGCTCGATTCAAAGTTCCAAAATATCTAAAACAGTAACAATTTTATGTAGGATGAGTGCACCAGTGAATGACAGTTTAAGCTTGAGTTTCTACTTGAATCTTATATAGGAAAAGAGGCTGTTACGCTAAAGTGTAAGAAATAGTTTTTAAATGTCTTGCCCGTATTCTCCTGTACTTCCTAAATATAAAATTTAATGTATTATGTTTAACCCTGCAAGTGTGGTATAGTTTTTCCCCAGTTTTGGCAGCAAAATTAGTTGTTTCGCAAGGTTTATTAAATTAATATTCCAGCTGCCTTATTTTTGTATAAATATAACTTGTTGTATATCATTGTTTTCAGCCTGAAATGTAGCATTTGACAGTACATATATTGAGGCTAACTTTATTTTTGTAAATCTGGTATCAGATAGAGCCCAAAATAAATATGTAAATAAATAAATTATTTTTCTTTTGCTAATTTTTATAACACCAGTGTTAATTATTTTAGCTTGGTAGTTTCTTTATATTATGTAAAATTTCATACAGATTACAAAATGTATAGTATCTATAGAACCATTTATTTGATGGGAAAGTTATAAGTTCCAAAAAGTAGATTCGCACATAATCAAAATTTCGTGTTTTGTATTTGCTCCCAATACCTTCAATTACACTAACTTAAAAATTCATAATCTCACTTTGAAATAAATATCCGAACATCACTTAAAACTACAAGTTTCTGTCATTATGAATGATGTTCTTATCAAACAATAAATTACAAAATAAAATAAGCATGGGCCCCTAACTAAGATTCAACCCAGCTACAAACAGGCCCTACCAGTAACCTGCAGTGTTCATATACATATATAGTAGTGTATATGTAAAATATATTTACATTTTCTAAAAAAAAATAACTATATTTACATAAAATCAATATCAGTAAATACAATATAAACCAATATTTACTGTATGTATAAATAAAACGGTAAAAATTAGGTTAGATTTAAAACAAAATAATGTGACAGTGGAAAAACTGGAACACACAGATTACATCTGACAAACTGACGACAGTAGTATAAAATACATCAGCTGTTACCAGAGTGTATTCAGTCAAATGTGAAACCCAAAGACATTAAATGTAACAAATGGAACCTCATGAACCAATTGGTGGTGATATAATGGAATTTGACATATAATAATAACGTAGTAGTGACGAAACGAGACAGTCGGAAATTCCGAGAGTCACACCCATAATGGGTACCAACCATCAGAAATTCCGATGGCTCACACTTGCAGGGTTAAACACAGAATTGAAAAATACAATTTATTATACATAAATCATTGCACTTGTACATGACTGACCGTTTAGTTGATTATTGTTGGTTAGGATTTTGATATTAAAATGAGTAAAATTGTAGGGAAAAGAGAGAGAGAGAGGGGGGGAGGGGGGAGGGGGGAGGGGAGAGGGGACTTTACTAAACACATGCATTAGTAAAGTTGCATGGTTGTTATTGCAAGTCAAGCCAGCCCACATCACAGATGGTTGGCCATTTCCCTTTTCATCATCGATGTTAGTTTTGATCCCTTTCTAAACTGGATTACATTAAATTTTCTACCGAATCTCACAATCAATAAACCTAATATATGTATTTCTAGATAAAGCAATTAGTTACTAAACACTATTAGATTGATGTCATGGATGTTTCCTAATAGTAGTGTTATTTTTAAATTACTTTTATTTATCCTGAGGAATGCATGAATGAGGTCTTACTAGATGAGATGGGCACAAGGCCAGGACTTGGAGTTATGGTTCTGATCTGAGGCCTCATGCCTGGGGCTTGAGCTCTCAACCCACTGCGGATTGCAGTTGGTCCTGACACTGCACTTTGTGGCCTCAAGGCTGTTGTACTCATCACCTGTATAAACATTTAGACAACAATATCATATGACAGCAGTTTACTTTTATTACATATATATGCATAGTAGTTTTCAATAGCAGGTGGATCTGCTTGTTACAGAGTTCCCTCCATTCACTAGTCTTGTCCAATCTTCTCCACTTCTCCAGGCTGGTCACTCTGTATTGATTTTGAAATTCCCGGTTATTTCATGGCTGTCCCCGGCCATGGAAGGATAAAATTCTTGGTCCAATAAACTCCCCCCCCCCAAATCAGCGTGATATATTATTTACCCTCGATCTAAAATATCCTCAAAAAGGTATTTCAAAATGATTAATACAATGATTAATACAATGATTAATACATCTGGGAAACAAGAGTGGTCAGCAAAAAAAGTCCCCTAAGCTAACATAAATAAAAGATATTACTGCTCAGCGATATCACTGTAGGATAGTACAGTATAAGAAAAGTTGTAATGGAAATGAAAGATTACCATAATAGCAAAACAGGTAGGGCGACCTGATGAAACTGCTTCCATTTAATTGATTTTGATACATATAATTGCTTTTCACTGAAAGGAACTACTCATAAAACAATGATAGTGTTTCATTGGTTCTCTAAAAACTACAACAACGAAGATTTGAAGAATAACTTTTGTATTTTTCAGATATAAAATGCCATATAGATCAAAATATTTTACAGAATCTTATTCTGTATGATTAGACACAGTAGATATGATATTTAAGATGAATGACAATAAGAACATGAAAATAAATTAATTAGGTAGTTTAATAGCTTGTAGAAATAATACTGGTTAAATTACATTTTTTCTGTCTTAACAGTTCTTCAATCACAATCTGCTATGTACATTTCGAAGCATAAAGCTTCATCATCAGGCTTCCAAAAACGTCACTATTTAAAACACTAAAACATATTAAAAATGAGTATAACACATTTGCCGGCCGTCGATAGACACCAACCGGTTGGTGTCTATCGACGGCCGGTGGTTGTTTTAATGTTTTAGTGTTGTTTTAAATACTGACGTTTTTGGAAGCCTGATGATGAAGCTTTATGCTTCGAAATGTGTACATAGCAGATTGTGATTGAAGAACTGTTAAGACAGAAAAAAGGTAATTTAACCAGTATTATTTCTATAATATAACAGTTCTGGAGGCTAATAAAACAAAATGAATTAATAGCTTGGTTGATATCTAAAACATTTTATCTCCAGTGATCCGCATCTATGGGTGAATGACATGCGACCATTAAAGAAAGGAAAAGATAACAACATTTAAAAGCAGTTCAACTAAACAGCAGTACACAAACGTCAAGCATCCTCTATACCTGCTCTTTTGTCTCAAAGACCGGTGGTGTTAAAACAATAAGTGTTATTTTTTGTTGAAAACTGAATTGCATAGAATATTTTCCGGTTGTCTGTTTAACTATAGGTTATGCCGCTCCAACCTTACCTGTTAGTTCCCTGTTATCAGTAACTTTTAAATTGACATTCTAAATGCAATTAGTTCAAATATTTTAGTTACAATGGCTTTTGCTGTATATGAACACACGTTTACGTCGTGTTGGTCCTAATAAGTAAATTAGTAGCCAAAATTGTTTATCTCCGATCTGAACTTATCACAATAATTTATGATTTCAACTATATGATAGCGTAAATGTCATTACCAACTGACAACTATTTTCCTGTAAACAGTTTTCGAGATGTGAAATCAATATCATTAAAATAAATACACAACTTTCGGTAAAAATGTGCTTTGCTGAAAGACATAAGTTCCGAGTTGGATTGATTAACGACCAGCCTCCTTTTTAGCAATGGTTTTCTGCATTCCAGCTTCTATTACAATAATTATTATATAATAATAATTTAAACCAAACAATATTTATGTCTACGTACTGTAAACATTTACGCAAGTCAAATAATAATTTCATTGACTTTAGTTTTCAATAGTGGATTTAATTAATATAAATGAACTTTCATTTAAAATGGAATTGATGATGGCAGTCTTTAGTATTTAAATAATAATTTATCAATCAATTATTGTCGTACAGTTAAACTGTCACAAATTGCTCACTCAAGGACATTTTTATCCACCTCTAGACCTATATTAACAAGCAAGGCGTAGAAACTTACATTTTTTTAACTACATTTAAAATGCTAAAAAAATCCCCAGATGCCAATTAACTGGAATTGAAATTTCCGTACATGTTGACAAAAATAATCGTTGTTTTATGACACTTTAACTAATAGATATGCAAATTGAATATGAATTCAATATTTCCATTCAACAATTTTCTTAAAATTTTTATTTTATATCTCCCAAATGATTTGTATTTTTCAGTCAAATCCAAATCCATGCTATCATTATTATGTTGTACATTAATGTAAAGTAAAGAATGTCGACACTAAATGGGTATCTGTTATGACGATAAGAGATAAGAAAGTGAGAGTCCCAGTCAACGAAAAGCTGGAAACAATAACATATTTTTAATGGATAGCACATTGCACAAACTCCAATAGGAATTTAAAACATTTATCACTTGATAAATGTAAACAACTCTTTTTTTATAAGAACGGACAATAAGATACAAACAATCTAACAATTTGATATACAGTTACCACACACAGTCGTAAATGTTCAATCCAGTAGCAATAAACAGATTATTACACCCTCTTTCTACTGGTCACTAACAGATTATTAAAAACATAACGCTCATATCAGCAACTGCGACCGGAAATATAAGTGGGAATGGTAGTGTTGGAAGCAGGATGTCCATTATTACAAATACAAAGTTCCTAGAAAATAGCATTAGATCAACTCATAACTTTTACTCAAACAAAAACTATTTCCATATCCAAATTTTGCCATTAATGTTTATTTATTTCTTCGCATGAATTGAAATATTTTGGTTTTCCCAGCTTATTTCCAATATTTTTGCGGTAGCTTGAATTCCCAGTTTTCCAGTTGAGTGGCCACCCTATTCTCTCAACACCTTCCTTACATCATTCAGCCATTGATCCCTCGGTTCTTTTTTGGGTCTCCCCTCCCTCCATTTTTATCTTTTGGACTCTTCTTGATACTCTAAATTCACCATCTTCTTCACACATCTGAACTACCTCAGTCAATCCCTCTAAATTATATCCGATATTGGCTCTTCCTCAGCTATCCCTTAATGCTTATTCTATATCATCTGTTCACTCCCACAGTACTTCTTAAAAATTTCATTTCACAAGCCTGTATTATACTAATATCCTTTTGTCCCATCACCAATGACTCTGATCCTTACAGAAATATAGGTACAACAAATGATAACAAACAAATAAAATACGTACACACTGACATTCGATTTCTTTAAATATATAATACTTCATATTTGTTTGTTTAGTAGAAAATACCATGTCGGAATATACAATTATAACATGCAATAGTTTAACTTCTATAGCATAATAACACTGATAACAATATAAACCTGAACTTAAATAAAATATAAATAATTATTTTGTCATTTTCTAAATTATGAATCTTGTTTCATTGCAAGTTGTGTTTTACAACTTAAAAATATTTTATTTACTATAGAAAAATCACATCTTTTAGTAACAAAATTATTTTGATATGGAAGCCTACGTACCTTAAATTATTTTTCAACATAATTCCCATAAATATGTCGGGGCACTTGTCATATTGAACATCCAGCTTTTGAAAACCTTCCTGAAAGAAATCTACCGCCTGACTGGACAACCATTACAGCATGGTTGTTTTGACATGGTCAGCATTCTCATGACATTAACGTCCCAGATGTTTTTTCTAGTTCAAGAATAAATGGAAGTTACTGGGGGCAAGATTGGGACTTTATCGTGGTTGATAAATTTGTTCCCAGCCAAAATTTTGGTTCAGTTTTCGCGTTTGATTTGCCATTTTTAAAAACACTCACCCATTTACCAACCATCCCTTCACCCATTGTACTTTCTGTTTAAGCTTCATAGATCTCACAGTCATAAGTCATGTCATTTATTCAGCCAGTTATTAACAAATATGTACATTGCATTGGCTAAGTCTAGGTAAAACTAGACTTTTAATAAGTATTTTTAATATAAGTATTTTAAAATTTATATCTAAAACTTAAATAACATGGTTGCTAAAAAAAAATTAAATCTATAACTGCCTAAATTAAAGAAATAAAACTAGGATTCTCCACCAGCCAGAAACTCTTGGACGCTGTGGTAGCTTCCTTCGTGTAGCATCAGTTTAAGTTTTTTCTAAATTTATTATAGTTTGTTTCCAGCTTAACCCTAGATCCATAATCATATATTTTTGTAACGTAGTTCATAAGCATTCGTCTGTCAGACTACCTTTGGGGGGAAAAAAAAAAAGATTTTATGTTGAAATGCTTTATTTTTACCAATTTTAACTTTTACGTACATGTTTATAAGTTCCTATAACGTGGTTTTTAAACAGTGATTTATGGTTTAAGTACAGTCTGTACACATTTTTGCTTGATGTTCAAGGCAATAAAACGTTTTACAGACAAAACATGAAAATCTTGTCATTCTCCTTTTTTTTGATGGACAAAAGGCACATATCCTTCCCTTCCAGGAGTTCCTTGAGGGTCATGGTCGTCAGCTGGTAAGTCATCACGAGTACTTCTGAGATTTTCCTCTTTAGGTGTTTTTGCAAAGTTTGTATCTGAATCTAGCTTGAAGATGCGGTTTTGTAAGACCATCACACACTTCCTTCGCAAATTCTCTTCGGGAAGAGAGGTTTTTTCTTCTCCATTTACCATGTTGTGCACATAAATGACATACGCAGGTTTATTAGAGTGCTGTTGATCATTCCGTAAGAATATACAAAGTGGCCATCTATGTGTCTTACGGCTGCAAGACAATGTTGCTTGAAATCTGGTCAAATGCGTCCACAGCTCCCTATGTTGAGTTTTAAACAAAACAATATCAGCCTTTCCAGTAGTCTCTGAAACTGTTCCTTTTTCATGGGTAGTTGAAAGTAAATAAAACCCGTCTTATTTTGTTTAGCTTTGTAGGCAACCATGAACAAGTTCTGTGTCGTAACAAAAACATAACGGAACTTTACTTTTTTTGACTTAATATCTATTAATTCAGGAGGAATTTCTTTTTTGTCCCCACGTAGAGTACCGACAACTGTTAGTCTTATGAGTGCTAAGCATATCTTTGGCTAACGGGACGGAGGTGAACCAGTTATCATAGTCACGTTTCTGTTTGTCCCATGGATTGGTTTTTGTGAGTTCTTTAGTAAAATAAGCTCCCAGTGGTAGCCCAGAAGTATTAGTATTCTTTCCTAAGTATGGTGAAGCATCTATCATGTATTTGGTTTTGACATAACACAGCATCTACTATTTTAATTCCATATTTGTTGGGTTTTGAGGGCAAATACATGCGAAATGGGACAGCGGTCCTCTAAATCCTAGGAGCTGTTCATCAATGGTTGTATACGACGCCAGGGCAGTAGTTACTCCTGCATGCCTCAATGAAATTTTCCCAAATATCCCTAATTGGAGCAAATTTGTCGTTCATTCTCTACCGAGCAGGACGACTGGTCTTTATTCGTCAAATCGTAGGGAGTTCAATAAAAAACCAAACCTGTCCTTACTCATAACAGAAAACATAGCGGGTTCCACTAAAAGTGGAGTCAAATAATTCCAGGGATGTTAATGATTATCATTCATTGCTGCTGAAAGGACTAAGAGCCCTAGTAAGCATCAATTTCAACTGGAGTAGTTGGTTGGATGGTTGCGATTTGCCATCAGAATAGTTTTGCCCTTTTTCTGTTGATTTCATCATTTGTGTACTTGACTATGTCATCAATAATACTTGGTGAGATAAATAATTTAAAGCAGTCTACAGGATTTATTTTATTGATAGCATTATTTATTGGTTTTTGGCGGTAATGAATTATGTTCCTTCTTTGAGGTCTATTGGTTCTACTTTTTGGCAAAGATGACCATTTATGTCCATTTTTCCCTCTTAAATTTCTTTTCTTTGGCAAAACAATATTTTTGTGATTCACTAAAGAAGACAAATAGACATTATTACTATCAGAGGTTAGTACAAAGACGAGTATCTTGTTCTATTACAAGATCATTACCTTCTTCAGCGTCTATTTCGACGTCTAGTACAGGAGGACTCGTTTTGAAGAATTATCATCTGTCGAGGGACAATAGTTTGGGTCATATTATCTGTACTATCAGTATTCATTGTCATAATAGTCTAATGTTTCACAATTCTCTGCACCCACTACTTTCTAAGCTTAACATAGGTTCATTTGCCACTTCCATTTTGTTCGGGACAATAAAATAGCGTTATCTGGTACTGGTATGTGGCAAACTTTCGTATAGGCAAGTTGAAAGAGAAGGCACTATTAGGTAAACTACATTATTTCTTGTTGATTTCTCACAACTGATACTTCCTCTTCCTGGTCACTACTCCCAAGGCTATGTCTTACCGAAACCGAGACTTGATCTAGATCCGATGGCTAGTAGTCGGGATCTTCATCAGTGTCATCAGCAGAAGTTGGGTATTCCGACTCTACTTCTTCATTATCCTCAATCTACTAACATCTTCTTCTTCAAACGTATTACTGAAGTGGGTGTCTGCTTCAGAAATGCCTTGCTCCAGTTCGCATAACACAGTTTCAATATCTTCATTACCTTTCAGAAACTCACTCATGGTTATAAAAATAAGAGATAAAAGGAAAAATACTGTTAACTATTTACAATTATGCCACTAATATAAAATTAACTGAGACACAAATAAAAATATAAGAAAATTAAATTGAATATACAGTCAATAATGATTCTACTATATACACAAAAATACACACAAAAATACACAAGGAAAATACTATACACACAAATAATGTTCTACTATATACACGACTAAAGTATTACTAATGTATCGCCTGACAGACGAGACCAAGAAAAGCCGACCTAAGTTTTTAATAAGCATTCGTCTCTCATAATACAGCGCGACAAAGATAGGCCGTAACACAAAAACAAATGTTGTTTACAAGTCAAAGACTGACGTGGCACTGTCAACTGACACAAAGGAATGAAGGGAGGAGAGGGCAGCCCCCCTCAATACCCCCTCCCTATAGAACTCTGAAATCGTGGAATTTACCGTCGTCTGACAGACGAATGTTTAGTGATCTAGGGTTAAGGTCATTAGACAGTTTACTGTACAAAATGGTTCCGTTGTAAAATAGGAGAATGTCAGCTACTTTTATCACAACCCATAATTCACAGTCGGCTGTTGATAATAAACAACCTGAACACTGTTGAATGGACCCGTAATGGCATGTGTGGCTTGCCAACAGATGCGGTATACAGTGTGCATGACGGAATTCCAAAATGGTACCGATACTTATTTTAAAAACATGCCTTTTACATTAGATCGATTTTAAAAAAACAGAAGAAGGAAACAGCTTGTTTGAGACAGCAAAATCAATTAAAAGACGTCATTTATACAGTTGCGGAAGCTTGGGACGAAATGTATGCGTCAACACTTAAAAAGTCTTTCCAAAAATGAACAATAAATCTGAAACAAAAGTTGATGGAACAAAGTGCACAAATAATTAAGGAAGAATTAACAATTGGCAAAGATAAAATTGTAGACATGCCAGCAATTTTGAAAAATTTACAACTTACGACCAGAAATGTTTTCCAGTGACATAAATATATGGATAATTACCGCTCATGTGACTAAAAATAGATAACTTGTCAGCTAAACAGAGAAATATCACAGACTTTTTCAACCGACTACAACATTATAAATCCGTTTTAATACGATGTGTTAATTAAATTTGTGTGTATTCAATTTGTTTTAGTGTACTTTGTGATTTAGTACAGTAAAATATGGATAGATCAAGTTTAGTATTCAAGTATGTGCCGTATTAAATTTTTCTTTTAAAATATAGTAAAAACCTACTTACACTATATTGAGGTTAGGTAATTGGGTGCAAAGGCTACACTTTTTTGCAGATTTTTATTTCCCCCTTTTAAATTGTAAAGAAACCATTTTCACTATATTGAGGTTAGGTAATTAGGGTGGCAAAGGCCTACAACTTATATTTTAGCTTAGATTTATATTTCCACCTTTTAAAATATAGTAAGAACCTACTTACACTATATTGAGGTTAGGTAATTAGGGTGGCAAAAGGCCTACAGCTTATATTTTAGCTTAGATTTATATTTCCACCTTTTAAAATATAGTAAGAACCTACTTACACTATATTGAGGTTAGGTAATTAGGGTGGGAAAAAGGCCTACAGCTTATATTTTAGCTTGGATTTATATTTCCAACTTTTAAAATATAGTAAGAACCTACTTACACTATATTGAGGTTAGGTAATTAGGGTGCAAAAGGCCTCGCTTATTTTTAGCTTGATTTTATTTCCACCTTTTAAATTAATTACTATTGTCTATGCATAAAAATTTTAATTGTACGTGTTTGTTTTATTCAAAATTTGGTTTTTTTGGTATTAAAAATGTTCCCCCTTTAAAAATTAACCCCTTTTTTTGGGTTTGACCCTACTGCGATCCAAGGGACAGATTCAAGGTTCTATATTCTATTTTTAAAAACCCAAATTGGATTAATGTAAACTACAGGATTGAATGGGTTGCGCAAGTTGTGGTGGTGGTGTAGGTTGAATGACTCCAGCCATAACTGGAACTAAAACAATGGTAAAGTTTAGGTGGAAAATGATAAAAATTTTCTCCAAATTTACACATTAAAAGGAAATAGCAGCAAATGGAAAATTGCCATACATATCGGATATTCTTTTTGATAAAGCACGTAGATTGAAGAAGTTCCCTTTTTTGAAGAATCCCATGGGGTAAACCAAAACAGTAAGAACGTGGGATAAGGCCCAAAGATGGATAATGTATAATAGGCCATGTGAATTGCAACAACTGCTGGTGTCGAAGTTCCAATTTCTGAGTTAGTTCAATTAAATTTTTAAGCATTCACATAGTTCTTAAAAATCTCTGTAATTTTTCACAATAAAAAAACATGTCATTTTATCAAAGGAAGCCTCATCAAATTGAAAATTTTAACCTTTAATTCTGAGCAGAGTCAAATTTAATACAGTATTAGGAATACTATCCACTCTTATAAAACAAGAACTGGTAAAACTGTAAATATTCCTCACAGTAGGCTGTATAACAGAGTCCTTTTTTTATGGGTAGTAAATAATATAACAAACTACCATTAGATCAAAGAAAAACAGAAAATAAGGACTTCAAAAAGAGACTACACAATTTTTTTTCAGAACGAAGAATTTTACTGTGTCAAGAGTTCTTGTCTGGCCAATGGAAACCCTCAGACTTTGGATATCATTAGATCCAATTTAAATTAATTTTGACGTTGCTAAGTATTTGTATAAATATGTACATAAAATAAATGATATTCTTTTCTACTTCATGTTATAGTCCATTTTTCATTCCCATTACCACTGAATTCAACATTTGTCATATTAATATAATAAATAATGGTAAACAAATAGTTGATCCCATAGTTAAGCTGGTAACCCCTGATTTGTCATTAGGCTATTTATTAATGACACTTCCTAAAGAATAAAATTGTGAAATTTAATATACCTAAGAGCAAACTAATAGTTTAACTTGTCAATGTTCTTAGAATTGCCTCTTATAATTACCAGAACATTTTTTATCTAAGTTGTCAGTATATTTATTAGCAATGTCTAGGTATCTAACTATAGGGTCACTAACACCCTCATCTGGCATTTTAAACAGTCTGCTCTTTCTAAAGATACATTCTGGAACCCAAGATGACCAAGATCTTAATGATCTTAATTACCAAGATGTTATGGCTATGTAAAACTATGAGAAAGATCAACAGGTCAGCCACAGTATATCGAGCTGAGTCAAAATGTGAGGTTTTTGCTAGTTTCCAGTCCATCGAATTCTAAAAAGCTAAAAATCACCTATGAAAAGAACTTCTATTGCACAGGAAATGCCCTCAAACCCTAAATAACGATGGTGTAGTCAGGATGACATTTTCCTTTTATCGAATCTATAGAGTCATGAAGGACTCATTTTTAACATAAATCAGATGATCTTTGTTTCCAACAATACCAATATGTTGGTAAAAGATCAACGTAGAGTCCATGTGAATAGCAAAGTCTGACACTGTATCCCTATGTTTAGTTATTGAGCCATCGATGTGATTCAAAAGTAAGTCAGATTTGTCTTTATAGTAAATGGAACAACCAATGTTTTTCCTAGATTCAGAGGCATATGAACAGCAGCTGTCCACTTGTCAGCAAAGTTAACAGCCTACTTTCAAGATTAAGTGATCTACAGTTCACAAAATAGGTTGTGAAATTTTGACTTTGTTAGCAAACAGCAGCTGAACATTGCAGTTTAAAACAGGAATGATGTTAATTATTTATATATTGAAAAAACAAGGGTCGAAGTTGGATCCTTGTGGTGTAACGTATTCGTATAAAAATAAAGAATAGTTACATAGAATTGCGCAACTCTGCTATTCAATTCAATTCAAAACATCTTTATTTGTATTTGCACAAAATAGCACAATTAAATAGTGTCATATTTACAATCTAAAAAGATATTATAAAATTACTATATTAAGACATATATATAAATCTAATTTCATTTTTATTAAGTAACTTAAACTATATTCCAAAATAAATAAAAATATTACATTAAATTTTAAATATAATCTAAACAAACAAGATGAAAGTTTAGATTCGTAGTGTCCGTTGTTCATTATGTGTTCGTGACGACCTTCATATGAAGTGATCACATTTTATTACATCCTTGTACGGCCTGAAGATGACTCTCATGACGAGTTGAAACCGGTTGCAGAAGCAACGACTTGGATTACTTGAATGCAGGTATATAAACCACTTTAAGTATTGAACAGTAATCCGGAGGCTAATCCCCCAAAAATGAAAATGAAAGTTTACCAGATTCTACCACTTTTACATTTAGTGCCTTCAGAATAACCATCTCTTGACAACATTACTCATCCTTTTATTAATTTACACTTTATTACTATATGCCCAGTCTATTCGGATTATATTACAATATATCAATAATGTTTATTTCAAAATGAAATTAAAGTTTTCTAATAATTTTTTAATGATAATTTTTTTTATGTGAAAGTGAGGCGATTGTGAACCATCAGACCAACTTTTGTTGGGGATCCAAATCCTTAAATGAATAAAGTGGAACACTTACTAAATATTACTTAAGTCGTAGAGTAAATTTTGAAAAAGGTTGTGTACTTAATATTTCTTTTGGTATGTGTTTCATAACATTTTGACCCATATAACTAGGTTTCTTTTTGAAAAATTCTAATCGATGTTGTTCAGTTCTGTACTGATTTCTACTATTGTAAGGGTGAATGTTACCATTCTTGCCTGCCAGCTGAAGAGATTTTACATACTTGACGGTTTCAAAGACATAAAGACCAAATACTGTTAAAATTTCTAACTCATTGAAGTAATTTTTAACCGAGTCTCTTGATTTGACATTCATTAATATACGGAGGGCTTTTTTCTGTATTAATAGTATTTTATTTAAATTCTTTTTGGTAGTTGCACCATATATAATAATGCCATATGCTATATGGGAGTGAATTAAGGCATAGTAAATATTTTTTAAGATATCTAAGCTGCATATGTTAGACATTCTTTTTAAAGCAAAGAGGCCACATGACATTTTTCTTAAGATTGTTTCGACATGTGTGTTCCATGATAAATTTCCATCTATATATAAACCCAAAAATTTTATGCATTCAGTTTGTTCTAATTCTTTTTCATCGATTTGAATGATTAATTCAGATGACTTTTTAGACTTTTAGATTGCGAATTCCATAAATTTTGTTTTCATTGAATTTATTAACATGTTTTTTTGATCTAATAGTTGCTTGATAGATGAAAGATTAATGTAGGAAGATATTTGTACAGACTCAATATTTTCTCCTGATATTAGAAAATTCGTATCATCGGCATATAAGTAAACTGAGGCTGTGTTTTCCTGTAAAACTCCAGGAATGCCTCTTAAGTAACATAGGAATAATAGGGGGCCCAAGATGGACCCTTGAGGGACTCCATATTTTATTGTATGTTGACCTGATGGAACTTGGTATATATAGTTGAATTTATCTCTTTGTGAATGAGAAATTTCAACATATTGCTTCCGATCCTGCAAATAAGAAGTAAACCATATTAGTTCTTTTCCCCCAATATTTAATGAGTGGAGGAATTCAATTAAGGTTTTTTGTGAAACACTGTCAAATGCCTTCGATATATCAAGAAAACTCCAATCATCTTTTCACCAGAATCTATTTTATTTATAACTTTTTGTATAAATTCTTTAATTCTGAATCCAAAGAAGCAGGATGTCCCTCCAAGTAGACTTTTTGATAGCAGAGCGTGGTTCTTATAAAAATAAAGAATAGTTACAGTGGGACACCAGAACTGGCAACGAAGCTGAAGTGTTAGTGTTATACATTGTAACATTTATTTCTATTATTCTATTTATTTAAAATAAATATTAGAACAAAAATTAACTTTTTAAATACTGAACCACTTTTATTCCCTAATGTAAACTATCAAAAGTACGAGGTATAGTCAAACAGTACTCAGAATCAGTTGAAATATATTTATTGGGCAATGATAAAAACTTACAAACCTACAAGGCGTGTTTTTAAAGTAAGTACCGTTTTGGAATCCCGCCGCTGTAGCGCTGCCGTTGGCATTCAGCGCATGCATGCTGGGTACTACTATCTGTTCACAAGCCACAGCCGCCATTACGGATTCATTCAACTGTATTTAAGGTCACTTATGACTGTTTAAAATTTCTCCTCCGATTAAAAATGCTGCCAACTGTGAATTATGCGCTGTGCAAGTTTTCATAACGCTAAGGGTGTGAAAGCAGCTGACATTCATCTTAGGTCTGTCCCAGTGACAATTTGGTTTTAAAAATCGTAACCATCATGATTCTAATGCTCTAGGAATGTGAAAGAACTGATTAAACATTTTTTTGTGATTCTCGTCAAACATTTGTTTTTGTGATTCTCCGTCAGCATTTTGGGAACCTACTGTAAGCATCTTTCGGTATTTCCAACGGTCTGTCACAATTTCAATGATCGCACTTCTTGACACTTGAAGACACACTACATAATGATGCAGTTGTGAAGCGTCTGTTTTCTCTGACTTTTTTCATCAACATTTTTTTCCAAGTCATCAGTAATGGGTGAAGGTTTCCGACTTTGTTCCTCATCATGCACATTCGCACAACCTTAAAAGCTCTTACCCATCTCCATACCATCCCATCACTCATTCTGTTTTCTCAATAAACTTCACAGATCTCTCGATGAATGTCAGCTGCTTTCATGCCTTTAGCATTACGAAAACTTATCAAATGTACTTTACAGTTGGCAGCATTTTTAATCAGAGGAGGAATTTCAAAGTCATAAGCGACCTTAAATACAGTCAAATGGGTCCGTAACGGCAGCTGTGGCTTGCCAAAAGACAGTAGTATATAGCACGCATGCGCTGAACGCTAACCGCAGCATTACAGTGGCAGGATTCCAAAACGGTACTTACTTTAAATACACGCCTCGTATTTTTCTTCAACACACTCTCCTCCAGCAACAACACACTTGTCCCAATGATCATACAGTTAGAATCTATATCTTTCGGTAACAACCGCGTCAAGATGCTTTCTACATTATGTACAAGATACCCAGACATTTCATCCATGCTGTGATGTGGCATACTCAGCGATACCACTAAGGATACATCACAGCATGGGCGAAATGTATGGTTATCTTGTACATAATGTAGCTAGCACCTGGAAAATATAGATTCTAGTTATGACACTGACCGCTTAAGCATACAGTTGTTCAAAACACTTTTGACACTATTTTTTTAATGTATTTCAATACTTTTGTTACATTTGTTTGTAATAAGTTCAGCACATGCAAATTTTTTTCCTTTTACTGATGTTTTCACCATGTGAACAGGAAGAAATTGGCCGGCATAAGGTCAGACAAGTAGGGAGGATATTCTAGCATAGTAACGCAGAGACTGACTTGGTAGTTACATACTAACGGGGACTGATGTGCAGGGGTATTGTTTTGCAGCAAAATCCAATTGTTTTCTGCCCATTTTTCTGGCCGTTTCCTCCTACTGGCCTCTTGTAAGCCTAAGAATTTGTTTACACATGGACACTGCCATGTGAAAATTTACTTCATATGTAATACCATCAATCATTATTCTTCTATTTTCATGGACAATTTGCCAAACTTACTCAATGTTGTCATCTGTAGTTGCAGTAGAAGGGCATCGACTTTGAGGGTCATCTTCAATGTTTATGCACCCTTCTCGAAAACATTTGTGTAATTCGTAAACTTGGTTTTCTTCATTGTCTCAACTCTGTACGCTTGAATTAATAGTTTAAGTATCTAAGAATATGACTTCTGGAGCAAAACACAAAATTTAATGTTTTTTCGCTGTTCATTAAATCATTTTTAAAAACAATGTGAACACGCAAATACAAAAAGCGCTCTCCACAGGGAATAAAGGAGGCTGAGCAATTCTCACGATATCCCTTCTCCAGTAGTATCAGTTGCTACAGAACAAAATTCTCATCGGCAACAATGCTGTCTTTGGATATCGATTCCGGGTATGTTTTGATTGTACCTGGTATATATCATATGATAGCCAGTGTAAACATGTCTGATACCAACAATGTTTTGTACATCTAACATTTTAATAGATGATAACTAATGGTGTAGTTGGATCTATCACTTAGTAATGAATATCCATGAAGGTCCACACAGCTTTTAACACTTGAAGCATAAAGTAGGGATGGACGAGAGGAGATTTTTAGGTTCGGGAGGGAAACGAGAGGGAAATTAATTTCCTCCCAAATTTCGGGAGGGAAACGGGAAGGAAATTAATTTCCTCCCAAATTTCAAGAAATTTTCGGAGGGAATTTTTCCCAGCTTATAATACATTAATTTTCAAACTTAGTAGATAAAACAAATAAACCAAATCATTTTATAGTAATAATAATTAATTGGTACGTGACCTAGTAGGAAATTCAACCATTAATGTTAAGGCACATTTATGTACTCCTTATTTTATTAAATGTTTTTTTATTTTTTGCCTGCTATCCACAAAACAGAAAAAAATCAAACATGTTTAGACTAAACAATAACAGATTACACACTTAATAAACAAAGCAATCTTATTTGATATAACTGAATTAAAATTGTAACAAGCGAAATAAAAGAATGGTAGTTACATATTACATGCCAATATTAATTAAAATCATCATAAAAACTAGACATGAATTCTTCAATTAATTAACTGAACTACATTAAAACTAGGAACTGAAGTTGCACACAGAGCCATTCCCCCCCCTCCCCCCAAATCCTCACGGATAAACTTAGTAATTATTACTGCACATGTATTGACTATTGTAGAGATGTGCATTTGTTTTAATTCTAATAATAACTGCCGCTGTAGTCATAAGAAAGCAACCTCTATTTCTTCTCTGTGATTGTCAACTAATCACACAGACGGTCGATCTGGTTTATCTGGTAGTTCCAATCACGGTAGCGAAGCTTTTGGGCAAAAGCTGGATCAAGTGATTCTACGATTCAGGCATCATCGCCAAACACAGTCGATTGCTTTCAAAATTGTCGCTTTTCAACAAAAAATTGATTTTGTATACGCCATAAAAAGTGGATCTGTAGTTATTTTATTCAGTAATATAATAATGGTTATAATAAACCGGAAATAAGCTGTGAAATATAATCAAATTTGTAAGTCTAGATGCCAAAATACCGGTAGTTTAATGGATCGATAGTAATAATTTAATAATTGTGCACCTAAATATAAATTTAAAAGTCGTTTACGATCAATTATTTTTAATAAATTATGATTGGTAATGAATGTGTGCAACTCGAAACTACTTCGATACATAGAAAGATAATCTTTTCATCACGAGGAATTTCTGACGTATTGGAGTGACAACGGTATACGTAATCGGCAAATGTATGCCTAGCCAGACGAGATGCAATCTGAAATATCAGCTAAATGCCAACTGGTAACTGGTGATACAAAGTAGATTTGTGCAGCTAAATTATAAATTTATGAAATATACACAAGAAGTATGATAAAGTTTCGGTTCAATAAAAATTATGTTCTTTATTGCTAAATCCGTCCGTTTCATAATCAGAAGAGATTTGGATTGAATTGTTTTGCATTTAACATCGACGTAGTAGTAACAATTATGATCAGGGAACCGTTCACTGAGTTTACAAATCAAAATTATCGTTTTGTAATACATTTTACACTCCATCTGTGTTACTTTCTAATCTAGTCAGGAAACCGATCGACAGTTTGACAGAAGAAAATATCGTATGCCTGCAAATGTTACATGCACATTTGGCGATCTAAAGTGTTCACAAACAAATTATTAATTGACATTCGCTACGGATATATCTACTTATTTTTTATTCAATTGAAAATAAATAAATATTGTTACGTCGCACGATACTTGAACGCCTTCACGATATTTTATATGATATGATACGATATTTTCTTCTTTCAAATCATTGGATGATTCCCTACTCAGAGTAAACACCAAAACGGATCACAATCACCTCACGGGAAATATACGATAATTTCAATTCGGAAACGAGCAGGACGGTTCATTGTATATGTACATGAGAGAAATGGATTTTTGCCATGGGAAGGAAGATTTGTTGTTTTGTTGGACAGTAAAGTGACCTGTTCTCGGGAGCAGTTTGATTGAATGATTTTACGTTACTGACACACACAAACATTGGAATATAGGCCCACTCAGTTTTCGTTCATTATAATTTGGGTTTCGGTCAACAGTTCTGTCCTATACTAGATTTGTTTAGTTGGATCATAGATCTCGGTAACTTGTTCGACTTTAATAGTTTTTTTTTTAGCATCGTGATCCGGATATCTCGTTCACGTAGATGAGCCTTGTCAAATGAACGGATCGTGAGAACGTCACATCTCCGTTCGACCCCAACTGTCGACTCCGACTGTCAGTCGTCAGTCACTACGTAACTTCACTGCCACACTATAAGCAATAAATTACATTCCACGGTAATCAGGACACAAGCCTATCATAATTTTATTAACCTTTCATTTTAATTTATATTAATTGAAAAAATCCGAACTTGACCATGAATGTCGATTATAACCGAGTTGTTGAGATCGAACTATTTAGTTGGTTACATCTTAGAAAAACTCTTGAATGGAATTCCCGATCGTAACAAAATTTCCTTCTCGCAGGACGAGAATTATAATTTCCCGGGGAATTCCCGAAATTTCGAGACTCGTCCATCCCTAGCATAAAGTCTAATTATTTCTTAACAATACAAATGTAACCATGATTTCTGTTTCAAGCTACACTTTGTATGCAAATAATAACATTCAGTATTGTTATCTTAAGATAATATGGCTTGAATATAGCTAGACAAACAAAAATGTCTATAAAAAACATTATTTAATTGTTACTAAATTATTAATAAGACATACCAGTAGCAGTTGGGACTTGAGTAGAACCTGAGCTGACATACAGGCCAAGAGACCTGGGATCCATGACCAGTTGGTATGTGTTTCCAGATCCAGGGGACACACCAGCATTCTACACACAGATAAACAAAAAACATTAAACTGCTTAGCTCTACGACAGTTAACATTATTCATTTTATTAATTTTAAATTGACAAACTCACAAGTTAAAATTTTCACTAGCAAAGAAAAATTACTTTTATACATAATTGAAGGGTGGTAAAAATAAACAAAGAAACATTTGCCCATATCTAGGTTAGGGTTCTTTTTAAAAATAATTTTAACTAATAATTAAAACTTTTTTTTATGTTTAAGTTGGTGCGCGAGTTAGGGCTACTAGTGTAATAAATTGAATAATAACTATAATTAAGCACCCTTTATTAATAATTGTTTATAATAATACATGACAGGTTTCGGCTCTTAGGCCATATTCAGAATGTAAATAACATAACCTATAAGAAATAAACTTTTATCAAAATAAAAATAAAACAGATGAAAGTAGCATATGATTAATTTAGTGTGTCTGTAAGTTGGATTTTACTTTTGATTCTTGTTTTTTTTTTTATTTCTCTTATTTTATCATATGTGTATATATATTTAGGATTTTTCATGTTAATTTGTGTATTTAATTTTTCTGTGGTGCATTATAATTGTTTAAGTATATGTGTACATTTTCTTTGGAATTCATCTTTTCTCCTTTCTTCTCATATTCTAAAATTATAACATTTTCATTGATATTTTTATTTTTTTTTTTTTTTTTATTTTTTGTATGTGTTCTTTGTAACGTAAATTAAATGTTCTTCCGGTTTGTCCTATGTAAAAAGAATTGCATTCTGAGCATTTCATTTTATATATTCCAGATTTTTCATATGTGTTATTTTTATTTTCTTTGTTGGATAGTTTGTTAATTAAAGTAAAAGTATTGTTCTTTGTTTTATAACTGAGTGTATATTTACTGTGTTGAAAAGTCTTTCTAATAGCCTTATTCATTTTTGTATTATAAGGAACACTTATACATTTTTCTTTTCTTTTTTTCATGTTCTTATTTTTGTTTCCTTTTATTCTTTTTAAAATTTAGACAAAAATTTTCAAATTGTAACCATTTATCGAAGCTAAGTATTTTATTGTTGTTTTTTCTTCTTCATAATCAGATTTTTTCATTGGGATGTTTAACATTATGTTTATCATTGATCTGAAACTAGATAATTTGTACTTCCATGAGTGGTTAGAATTATATGGAATTAGTAGGTCACATTGGGTTATTGCCAATATTTGTGATTGTTATATCTAAATATTTTATTTCTTTTGCTTTGTTTTCTTTTGTAAATTTTATCTTGTCATTTAACAAATTTAAGTAGTCTAGTAATTCATCACTTTCTTTTTCACTTCCTTGGAAAAGACATATTACATCATCAACATAACGAAACCAATAGATTATTTTTTGTTTTTGAGGATTTGATTATTTCAAAATTTTGATTTGTTCTAAATTGAAAATAAAATTCAACTTACCCACACACTAAATTAATCATATGTTATTTTCATCTGTTTTATTTTTATAATTGTTCATTTCTTATCTATATATATAAAATCCAATGTATGTTTGTTTGTCTGTCTATCCTTTATGCGCTACCAAACCGTCCAGCCGATTGCCATGAAACTTTAGGATGTTGTCCTTTATACTCCCGAGATGGTTTCTGTGAAGTTTGATGCAGATCCGTCCACAGGGTCCCGCCCCACGGGCTCCTAAAGATCCCATGTTATTCAAATGGAGAATCTGATTGTTTACAAAAAACATATTACTCTGTGGTTTAATGTAGTTTCACATGCCATAAGCAGATTGAAGTTCTCACAACAACAGTACTGTATATGTTTTGATTTATTGTAGTTCTACATTTCACCTTGAGAGTGTAGCCACACTACTTTTACTTGATCAGGTGATCTGAATTTGGTGTTAACCTTTTTTCCTTGGTAATTAAAACAAGTGGTGAAACGTGAAAATAAATAATTATTTGTTTTGCAGTTTACTTTTTATGACATGCCTCCTAAAAAATCTAATATTGGTATAAGAAGCAAAAATGCTCGAATTCTTTCAGCTATTATGTTCTAAATCAAACTCAATATTATGATCGGCGAAGCGGGCGGGTACAGCTAGTAGATTATATTATTTACACTCTGAACATGGTGTATTATTGTAAAAAATGAATAAAGGGTACTTAATTATAGTTATAATTCAATTTAACTGTTTTTGTTATATATCCACTTTATACATGAGTTAGAGAACAAGAGTACTATGTACACAGTCTTGCAGTAAAACTTCGCACTACAATTTATAGGAACATATAGAGCACCAGAATCTATATTACTGATTATGCGATTTAATAATATTGAGCTTGGATTCCTTATATCTACAGAATCTGCATTCTTCAAAAGATTTTCCACTCCATAAAAATAATAGATTCACATTGTACACTTTTAAAAAAAGAATTTCACCTTGTTTTTCTTATTTATTTAGTTTTACTTTTGTGAATTGTTATTTTGTAAGCGTTTGTAAAGTGGAAAGACAATTTGTTAGGTTATTGTATTAAATACCTTGGAAGTACATACTGGTAAAAACAGTATTTACTAAAATTAAAATACTTACTATTTATAGTATGTTTTGTGGGTATAACATTTAATAAGTAACACTAAAAAAGATACATATTTTGTAAACGTGTGTGCATGTTCATTATTTATGTATTTTAAACATATATCAATGTTAAATCTTTGAAATATAACTTCAAATGGGATAAACATATTTTTTTCTATTTTTTACTGCTTGTAAAAAATTATAATTTGTTCCAATTAAAGGTTATATGTCTTAAAATAGTTTGTCATTAAAGTATTCATCTTTATGTGAATCTATAATGAGGTACAACTTACGATCCTGGGGAATGCATCAATCAGTAACTAAAACTCAAATAATTGAAAATTTTCAAAGACAAAATTTCTTCTGAAGTAATCAAAATTTAAAATTATACCATTTTTTAATAATATAAAGCAGCTCCTTGCTATTGGATAGTTCAAATTTCTTTCTTGTTGCTTTACATTTTTTACAATAATAGCAAAGCTAAAAAAACTGGTGACATTGTCAGTAATATAACAGAAAAAAGTACTTTAAAAACCATCAGATACTTGACTTTTTTTTTTAAATTGTACTCTTGTTTTTAATTCCTTGCAATAAATAGTCATCTACAGAATAGTAAGCCTTCTATAATAATAACGTCTTTAATTTTAAGAAGAACTTTGTATTTACTTAGATAATAGGCTTAAGCAGCCGGTGTCATAACTAGAATCTATATTTTCCGGTGACAATCACGTCAAGGTGCTATTTACAAGATAACCAGACGTTTGGCCCATGCTGTGTTATGGTATCCTCAGTCGTATCGCTGATACTGAGGATACACTGAGGATGCCATACCACTAAGGATTATTGATGTGACAAATCGAGTATATCTCGACTCAAGTGACTCAACTCACCAGTCGTCACTGACGAGTCTAGTCAGTTAGCAGTTAGTAAAGTCATCTTCTGGTTTGAGTCGACTTTGAATAAAGAACGAGTTAAAAATAACTTACTTGTTTGTAATTAATTATGTCAATTGACCTTCTTGTTATGTGAGTAAACAAAACAAATATTTTACTAAATTATGCAGTTTACTCAATAATTCTAAAATAACAGTTTAATAAGTAATTAAATAAGGTATCAACAAAAGCAAGCTAAACTTATCATTAATTATAAGATTTAAGTATACAAAAATAAACAAAAATGAGAAATTACTACAATAATGAACTTGCTTGAGCATGTTTTATTTAAATAATTGAATAAAGAGTAAAATAAAACCTTAACTATTTGTAAACTTTGAATATTGAAGTTTAGTAGATGTACAATATGATGCTCAAAAATATGACAGTGAAATATCAAAAATTAATATATATCAAACAAATGGTCAAACTTAACAAATACTATAGTAAAATACATTATTCATTAAAATGGATAAATGAACTGAACATATTTAATTGAGTAATTAAATAAAATGCCAGCAAAAATTGCTCAACTCTACTTATTCTGGATGTTACAGTCAAGACAAGACTTCTCTCACAAGCTTTTAAATGAGTTCCGTTTTACACTTTTAGCCTGAGTTAACAGCCGGCGAGTCGGAAGTCTTCGTTAAACTTTGGGCAAGTTCGAATTTGACTTGTTTTACTCCAAGTCAACTAAACTAACACCTCAAGTTGAGTCAATTTGCCGGCCGGCGAGTCGGAAGTCCTTGTTAAACTTTGAGCGAGTTCAGGTTTTACCATGAGTCAACTCAACTTACACCTCGAGTCGAGTTAACTCGCCGGTCGGCAAGTCGGTAGCCCTCCTTAACCATCGGGCGAATTCAGTTTTAGACTCGAGTCAACTCGCCAAACAATGAGTCGGAAACCTTCGAGTGAGTTCGTTTTCGACCCCTTCACATACAATAGCAAGCAGGCAGTACAATTCCATTTCATAGTTCAACTTGAGTTGAAATTAAAATGACTCGAGTTGGCTCGACTCGTCAACTCGGCTCGACATATTACTATTGAGGATGCCACGTCACAGCATGAGCAAAATGTCTGGTTATCTTGTAAATAGTGTATCTAACACCTTGGAGCAATTGTCACAGGAAAATATAGATTCTAGTTATGTATTTACTGTTTGTTTATTCTCTTACAAATATTTTGTTCCAGATTTATTTAATGTTTACTTATTTTGTTGATCTGTTGTTTATTCATATTGTTACAATTTATTTGTTGTTTATTTATTGGTTGTTATTTGTGTTGAAAATTTGTTGAAAGTTGATAACAATTATTTAATCTATTTGTTACATATGATAAAATTATTTTTTAATATTCCCTGACATAAGACCTAGCACACACTAGCGATTTTTCCATCGGCCAATAATAAAATCGGCTGATTAACAATTGCCACGCTTGAATATTGAGGCGTGCAATAGGGCGATTTATCGCCTGCAGGTTGAGGTAGTCCTATAGTCTAACAATGGATTCTATTGAGATTCCTTATGTATGTGGTCTTGTTATTCCTGCAAGAAAAAGAAGATAAAATATTGGGTCCATCCTTTCCTTAGTGAAAGGCTTTTGAAAGTTCAATTTTATAAAAAGAAAATACATTCTTACATATGAGACGCCGACACAACGATGTGCGTATTTTAAGGCGAATATGAATGGTTTTATGAGTGTAGGATGAGTGTAGATGAGTGTAGTCTGGTTACTAAGGCCTATTGCACACACACCGATTTTGGACGACCGATAAAAAATCGGCCGATATTTTATCGTTTGAGTGCCGCTTGCACACACATCGAATTTTTACCGGTTAAAGAGTTGTTCGAGTATATGGTGTACTGTAGTGAGTGTTGTAGAGTGTTTATTTATCAGTGTTGTGAGTATTTATTTATCTGTAATGAATCCGAAACGTGTTGTGGCTATGTGGTTACTATACCGCCGTATAAAGCGTCGTAGGATTAAGCGGAAGTGCTGGATACATCGGATTAATGAAACAAGGGAACAGGTTGGGAACCTTTTACACCCTTTTCGAAGAACTTCGACGTGATGGAAATAAGTTTTTTAATTTCTTTAGAATGGTCTACGGCTTCGTTTGATGAACTTCACGGTCGGCTTCACTGAGGACGGTCGGCATAAAATCGGTGTGTGTGCGCAAGCTTGTGTCTAGTCACGTACGCCACTGTGTCCCCCGGCACCGGCCCGGCACCGGCCCATGCAGTGGCAGTGGCCGGCCTGCTCACCGGCAATTTTACCGGCGCCGATCAGTGGTCGGCGTGTGTGCCAGGTTCCGTTCCCTCCTGTGGTTTTACTATTGGAATTTGGACGGTCGGTAAAAAATCGGCCGTCCAAAATCGGTGTGTGTGCAATAGGCCTAACTGAGTTCAACTGTTCCTCAGAAAGGGCAATTTATTAATAGCCCAACAGCCAGGGCAACTAAGGGGACCTACAGCTTTACGTGGAATCCGAACCACGTAGTGCTGGTCTGATTTTCAGCTAATTGACAAGCCTGATGCTCAGTTATCTCCCCCACACAACATCCGCACAATGATTACCACCCAACATGGACACCCCAGACTTCTCTAGTAGTGTCCACGCCGATAGCAACCACCAAGCGGACGCCATGTCGGTATTAAGAGGACCGAGCATCCAACCTATCGCCTACAATCTCCCAAACACTTTGTCCCCATGTAGCTGGGTTACAGCACTGCGCCACCAGTGCACAGTTATCTACGTGAAGATGAGAAAAAATCTTTGTTCATCAAACTATGTTTATTCAATGTTTTGAATACTTTACCATTGGTTTTAAGGGAGATAAAATATATATTATGTTTTTAATTATAAACTTTTCTACGTATAAATTTTATTGTGCATGTCAATTGCTTATCCATCGACTAATTTTAATGATATTATATGTATTAATACATATAATTATGAACACATATAAATCAATATTTTTGTATCCTGGTTCATCTTTTAACATTATGCATAGACCTAAAATGAGGTCTGTCTTACGAAAAAGAAAATCTATCATTTTATTGTATCCAATATAAAAACCCCAAAATTTAATGGAAATCTGTAAGCTACATTATAGTACTAAATTTGAAATAAACACAGACAGACATCTGTGCAGAAAACTGTCCGTTTAAGTTTAAACGTTTGGTTTATAGGCAGATGTAAAATATGTTTGACTAGTTAATATATCATATATTAGGAGTATCCTTTTCCCTTCTTTCTGTGTCGTAAAGGCAGTTGAAATTTGGAATAAACATAATGCACAGTTCATTCTACAAATGTTCTTTAACCCTTTTAGTGCTACAGCATCGCTGTCAGCGACTCCACAGTTTAGTCTTAAAGTGCGAGAATCGCTGTCAGCGACTATCCGTATTTCGTATATTATGCCGTATGAAATTAATGTTACTGGCTGCCTACGATCGTTAGTTGTGTTCCAAAAGCTTCAAGGTATTGCTTTTCACTGTTTCGTTATCTTTGGGATGGTTTATAACTATCGCTTTGGAGAAAAATAATACTTGACCAGATTGTTTGGTTTACGTTTTCAAGCTAGTCTTCTGCTAGTATGCTAGTGCTGTGTTAGAAGTATTGTTTTGCCGTGTATTATAATTTGTATTACTGTTTTATAATTAGTATTGTGTTTTATCAGTTTTTATATTATATCTTAGTGTTTATAGTTAAGTTTTTGTCTTGTAAATAAACATGAATCGCTATGGTTACTATGATTTTCGATCAAGTTACAAAAGAAGGTAAACCACTTTATTATATATTTAGTGTTATTTTATTCATAAGCATGTTGTATAGCATTTTATTATTTACATGTAATACTGTGACATATTTACATTGTTATTAGGTCCAACAAAAACTGGGATAGATGAATCTTTTCTAAAATGTGTATTGTATATGATTTACTAAGAATGTACATTTTCACAACATTTGTCGTCATGGTAGTGATTGGCTATTTTTAATTTTTCTGGCTTGTTTTTTGATGTATAATAAACTTTTTTTACTTTTTTTGTAGCTGTTTTATTGTTGTTTGCTATGGCTGTAAGGAAAAAGTTCAAAAAAGTTTTTGAACATTATCATGTTATATCAAACTCAAAAAAAAGTTAACATAAAAATGTTTTTGTCTTTCTTTTTTGTTTTTCAGTTATAAAAATTTTTATTTCGGCCAAACATTGGGTACATATTTATTCTCCAACTTATCATGAACAATATAAAAAAAAATGTATAAAGATATCTGTTCAAATAAGTATGGTATGATTTTTTTTCTGAACTTCTGCATTTTCGGCTAAATTTGGCTAGCATTTTTGGGTATGTCAGTAAGTAATAAGCCATAGCACTAAAAGGGTTAATGTTTCTGTTACTAAACTCTTTGAGATTTTTATTATATAACTGAGACTCTATCTCACTTCAATTTCATGAATAGAAATTTTCATGTAAAAAACAGCCATGTTCAATAAAACACAACAGAAAACCTTTTTTTGTATAATTGTTTTGTATTTATATTAATGTACAGACAAACCTTGTAAGGTTTTTGCACATGTTGTAAATTATGCTGATGTAAAATTGATTTTTACTAATAAATTATTTGATTGATATAAGAAAAAAGCGTCTATATTTCCACAAACCACAAAAAATGGAGCATATTTTGTCCAGATAATTGTGATCTTTATGGTTACTCTATTACCAGAAATTTACTTTTACTTTGGACTTCAAATGTCATTATTGGACTCCAGTTATCAGGCCAACTATGTTTACTTATAATTGACAAGAGCCTCTAACTAACAGAGGTGAACCATTGATCCTCAAAGCTCAAAAGACCATCACTCACTAGACAATCTGGACCTCAAAGCAGCTCTTTGTTGGAATTCTATACCTGTTGAGGCAACAACTTCAATGGTGACAACTGTGTTCAAAGACTGATGCACCAATGACCTGTTTCTTTGATACTTTTACATTGGAGTAGTTGGAACAAAGAGGATCATATTGGTTAATTGGCATATCATCTTCTCCTTGTGCAGTAAATAAGATAACTTGTGAACATTTTAGATGTATTAGCATAGGCCAAAACAATGATACACAATTGCACTAAAAATAAGCATACATTTCATATGATGGAAAACTTTTATTCTTCAGCAATCCAGCTATATTCTTACAAAACATAATTTTGACTAATATCAGTTAAATGAAACTCAGTTATATAATTATTTCATATCCCATTGTTTCAGGATATATCTGCAATAATGACTGTAATAATAAAGCACAGACCTGAAAAGGGGGGGGGAGGGAATTCTGACTGGAAAGAGGTGTGGTTCGAGGGAT
>JAQJVL010002888.1:0-77268 GCA_035578905.1 Stictocephala bisonia | reverse complement strand
AACCCCAACCCAAAAGGGCCAAATAAATTTTTTTAAAAATTTTTTTAAAAAAACTTTGTACATTCACAAGGTTTCTATCATTTAACGTCCCTAACTTGTACGTAAATGTGCTGGGGCCATATTACCTTCACTTCATACCGTACAAATAATATATTAAACTTTGTACATTCACAAGGTTTCTCTCGTTTAACGTCCCCAACTTGTACGTAAATGTGCTGGGGCCATATTACCTTCACTTCATACCGCATAAACAATATATTAAACTTTGTACATTCACAAGGTTTCTATCGTTTAACGTCCCCAACTTGTACGTAAATGTGCTAGGGCCATCTTACCTTCACTTCATACCGCACAAACAATATATTTAAATAAAACTTTTATGAAGCAATATTATAAGAGACCATATTTTCTATTTAAGTTGATAATTATACAGGAAAAAGCTACACAAAAACATTTTTAGCACCATTTATTGCTATTTTACAGTTTAGCTTATGGTTTGTCAGAAATATCTGGTTAGGTGGGAATCTGAACAGTAATCATCCCATTTGAATATGTGAAAGTTACGCTGTACATTTTCACATCTATACCTATAAAAGGCAAATACCACTGACTCATTCACTCATCAGTGTATGAGTCAGTACTAAAAAAGTACTAAGCCTACGAGGCTGAAATTTTGTAGAGTCAAAGATGTGATTTTGTATAGTTGTAGATGTGCAATAAGAAGGAATTTTGAAAAATTCTTAGTGAATTGAAGATGGCAGCCTTTTAGCGCCAAAAGTTTTAAATGCCAAAAAAAGTGTTTCACTAATTGGGCTTTAGGGACTAAATAAACGGTTCTACAGCAAAACTAACACAATTTTATGCACCTGATTTGAGACTTTCAATAACTTTGGCCCTATAACATTTTGCTCTATCTCACCTCTTTCATCCTTAGGTAGAGCTAGATTTTCAATTTATGCGTGTAAATCAAATTGGTTAATTTACAACCTCTAAGAGTAAATTTTTCTAGACTGTGAAACTTTGTTTTCTAGGAGAACATACTGTATTCAATGGGAAAATGTACAATTTAATCTGAACACATGTATAGCCAGGTCATAGGACATGGCTAGAAACACGATATTTCACTGATTCAGAGTTAATTACCGTAATTTGTGCCCTCTAAAATTAGACTTAGAGTTTTTTCTAGACTATGACACTTTGTTTTCTAGGAGAACAAACTGTTTTCAATCGGAAAATTAACAATTTAGTTTTAAAGCATGCATAGCCAGATCATAGCACATGGCTAAACATGGCGAGAAACAATATTTTTTTGATTCAGAGTCAACTACAGTAATTTGTGCCCTCTAAAAGTAGACTTACAGATTTGTCTAGACTTTTAAACTTTTTTATCTAAGAGAAGAAGCTGATTTTAACCGGAAAATTTTAAATATACGATATATATATAAAAGCCATTTACAACTCATCACCATATCTCCAAAACTATACGTCCAGATGACTTTATATTTTGTACATAGGTTTATTTTGGCCCCTCACCAAGAAAACATTTTCCTCTTCGTCCTCAGGTCTCAGTCCCGCTCTCCTCCAAAATCCTCATGGTATTCTTATTGAGCTATAATAATTGATTGATAAATTTTATTAACTGCTGTTAAATAAAAATAAATAGAACAAAATTGTGGTAGGCTAAACTTTTAAAATTAAAAAAAATTTAGTACAGTAGTAAATTATTCATAACATCAGCTGATCTAAATTGGACACTGTGTAAACTGAAAGGTTGCTGCACATTTTAATTATACAATCAAAACTCAATATTATGACCGGCGAAGCGAGCGGGTACAGCTAGTTTAGTATAAAGGAATGTATATCGTATTTCCTATACAATTATGTTTAAAAAAATGGCACAATTTTATAATTTAATGTTCTATAAATCACAAAATGTTTCTCTATATTTTAGTTTTCTTCATTCATGAGAAGGAAATTTCTCAATCACTATTCCTACAAATTACTGCAGTATCTCAAGAATGAAATATTTGTTCTAAATCAAAGCTGTGGTTTTCTAATCTTTCATTATGGTACGATCAAGGTGTGTCGCTTTGCGTAGGCCTACGTATTTCCCATATAAAAAAATTACCATCTTTAGTAAATTTACCATGTTTAAGTAACAGACGAACATATCATTCAAATCCTGAAGAATTTTCTGGTGTGGTGGCTCAGTGGCTAAGGCTTCGGACTGCGGATGGTTCAAGGTTCGAATCCCCACTGAGCCAACTCAATAAAGTTTATGCACTGGCTTGTAGGCCCATGTGAGCTAGCGAGTGAAATTTATAAAACATGATTTATCCACCCATCCACCCCCCACCCATTCATGTATAGTAGTATGGACTCACTCGTCCACTCATACACGCACAGTGACTAAATGCCAATGCTCTTCATATTTATTTACTTTCACAACAGAAAATGTATAGGGTTCCTATATTATATTCATACTGAAGGGCTCGAGAAATGGTTTGTCTTTGTTTTAAGTTAGTCAGTAGATTTAGACTTCCCCTGGTGATTCAGCATCATATTAAAAAAAAAAAAAAAAAAAAAAAAAAAAAAAAAAAAACACGTTTCACTTAGTACCCTGTTGTTATAACACTGGTTGAGATCAGTATCCTACTGAAACAATTTTGAAAGTTTCAAAATGCTGGGTGTACCTGGAATAAGGTAGAGTTTGGATGCAATGTATAAGATTAAAAATGGAGGGGCTTCCAAATGCAATAACCTTAAAATGTATTAGATTCAGCTACACGTTTGGTAATAAACAAGGATTTGTTTGCTGCTTGACAGGTGCAAATTAGAATCATCTTTCATTGGCTGCATTGATTGATACGAATTATTTCACTCTCACCTGTCCAACATAACTGATGGGTCATTCACTGTCACCGAAGACGGTCACTTGGATTTAAATCTTTGTATTCAAATATTAAATGAGGTAGAGTGGTGTAGAGGGCTTAGTAGTTCTTGAATCTACCTATGTATTGAAGGCTTTTTCATTTAATTTTTAATTTTAAAGCCTACAGTGTTTTCTTGCGTTTTATTTTACTTAAAATAGTGTGGACAATGAAAAATCATGTAAATTCAACTGTATATAAATATAGACATAGCTCATTGGCTTTAGAATAATTTTAGTACATCACTTACAAGGATACGAATACGAGATTGAAGGCTATTTTACAAGGAAATAAGAGGCATACGAACAATCTAATGACACCATTGTTTTCTACGTTATGATATATTAATTTTAAATTTTATAATTTTCTCACTCATATCTTAGGTCCCTTTTCCATTACGCCATGTACCAGCTGTACTAGATTCAAGTTCCCTCCACATGCATTGCCCGCCAATTGTCACCTAGCACGATGACGCGGATTCCCACCGCGTATCCATGAAGACGAAATGTTAAAGTGGCACGTCAGTTCAGTGGTGGGAGAAGAATAATTTTCTATCTCACTTTAATGACTACCTTAATCTTAGTTGGAACAAAAAAGTACTGGAATGTTAATTAGTTTTCACTGTACATCAAATGTACACCATTATTACTCAAAACCTCCTTAACCTATCACATTTATATTACTACCTAGTTTGTGAGATGTTTTGATACAAGGATACGAATACGAGATTGAAGGCTATTTTACAAGGAAATAAGAGGCATACGAACAATCTAATGACCTCATTGTTTTGTACGTTATGATATATTAATTTTAAATTTTAAAATAAGTTTTAATTATTTTATCCTATTTGGAACATAAAAGTACCGGAAATTAAACTAGTTTTCACTGCATACCAAATTTTCACTTTTATCACTTGAAAACTCAATAAAGCATCACATTTATACTTTATTACCTGGTTGATAAGAATGTTTTTGTAAGTTGTATACATTTTAGAATTTTAACTTTTCAAGAAAGTGGCTATTCTTTCTTGGCTTCTAGAAATCGTAAAACTTATTACTAGGTCTTTTTGTTATTCTTATGGTATGTATAGGTAGGCCTACATCACATTACTTTCATTTTGTAAAGTAAATGCGGTGGTTTTATACTGATTAATATCAATTTGAATTCATCAATAAAGGTTATTTTTAATTGATTTGATTGAATCAATTTTAAATCACTTCATTTACTCACCTAATATATAAAAGTTATGTTTCGTAACTGTACATATCATAAGAATTAAAAAATACCTAGTAATTAATTTTCTGACGTCTAGTAGCCAAGAAAACAAATTTTCAGGGAATTAAAAAGAAATTTCTTTTCTCGATTTAATAAGTTTTTATGAGTTTTAATTATAAAATTTATAAACATGACAGAAAACATCTCACAAACTAGGTAGTAATATAAATGTGATAGGTTAAGGAGGTTTTGAGTAATAATGGTGTACATTTGATGTACAGTGAAAACTAATTAACAGTAGATAAAAACTGAGAGTTCTAGACCCACTTTCGGGTATCTTCGGGTCGATTTTCCAAGATGGCGACCACGTTCGGGTATCTTCGGGTCACGTGACTTTTTCAAGATGGCGGCGCCCATTTCCCGCCAAATTTCCTAACCTCACTTTTCCTAACCTCAAATTTCCCTTAAATTCCCAAATCTCCCTCCAAATTCCCACATCATACTATATGAAATTCACTGTTAACCTTGTTATACTGTATAAAATACACTCTTAACCTAACTTTTTCCATGTTATACTATATAAAATGCACTGTTAACCTTGTTATACTATATAAAATTCACTAATTTTTTCCATGTTATACTATATAAAATACACTCTTAACCTAACTTTTTCCATGTTATACTATATAAAATTCACTTTTTTGTCCAATATGGCGTCTTTTCCCTCCCGCGCCAACTCACACCCCGTGGGAAAATTCCCTTCCAAAATTCCCTCATCCAAGATGGCAGCCTTATACTATATAAAATGTACACTCTTATACTATATATAATGAACTTTTTTTGTCCAATATGGCATCTTTTTCCATGTTATACTATATAAAATGCACGGTTAACCTTGTTATACTATATAAAATACACTCTTAACCTAATTTTTTACATGTTATACTATATAAAATGAACTTTTTTTGTCCAATATGACGTCTTTTTCCATGTTATACTATATAAAATGAACTTTTTTTGTACAATATGACGTCTTTCCCTCCTCAAAATTCCCTCCCAAAATTCCCCCATCCAAGATGGTGGTCCTTATACTATATAAAATATACTATAATAAATGGCTAACGCGTCGTCTGCTGGTCGGGAGCGCATGCGCGTTGTTACTCTACTCATATATACTCTATGTGCTCGACCCGATCGTAGCACACCTGGTGGCAAAACTTAACGCATCCTTTCGGAAACATGGCACCTTCGGAAGGGAAGTCCCCGTGGGAAAATTCCCTCCCTCAAATTCCCTCGGTATACTATACAAAATGCACTCTTAACCTTTCCCATCTCATACTATATAAAATGCAAAAGATGGCGGTCATTTACATATGTACTATATAAAATGCTCTCGTGTACTTCCGGCGTCCGTCGGCTACCTTCGTACACGTCGTCTGCTGGTCTGGCTCACACCCAAATGCCACGCTCTGATTGGTTACCTCCCTACTTTACAAGTAATCTTTCTCACACGTACTGTTAGACTACTTATTTAATTTTTCTCAACTATTTAACAAATACACAGTTAACATACGCTCTTACCTTTGGGTACTCATCCACGGCTTCCTACACTGTTACCTATACTTACAGTATTGTGCGAATTAATGGAATCGCTGTGAAATTTTTCAATATTCACAGTTGGCAACACTACCTACACAGTTGACAGCTGACCAAGCATTGAAAACATAACCTTACTTTTCTCTGCCTTTAGTTTGAGTGTGTTTTAAGTGATTTCTTACCAAGCTTGTGTTGTTTTTGGGTTTTTTGTAATATTTTGTGTTGTTTTTGGTAACTAGTGAGTTTGTTTTAGTTTTATTCCAACATGGATATTACCCCTAGGAAGCGTGAAAAAATTGTCACGTTGAGTGAACACACTACTATGTCACAAAGAGAGATTGCTAGAACGTGTGGAGTGAGTCAGGGGGTAGTAAGCAAAATTTTGAAGCGTAAACGAGAAACGGGATCAGTGGATGTGAAAAGGTTAGGAAAATGTGGAAGAAAGAGAAAAACAACACCAGCAGATGATAGATTTTTTACTTCGAAAGAGCAAATTGGACCCAAGAAAATCAAGCCAAGACCTACAACAAGATCTAGCAGCATCAGGTATAGTGATTCATGACTCAACTGTTCGTAAAAGACTTTTGGAGAGTGGTAGAAGGGCAATTCGTCCACAGAAAAAAACAGCTTCTAACTGAACGAATGAAGAAACAAAGGCTACTGTGGGCCAAAAAATACTCTAACTGGACTGTAGGTGACTGGAAAAAAGTCCTATTTACAGATGAAACCCACTTTTTAGTTCAGGAACAGCGGTCGAAATTCGTTAGGAAGTCTGACAATGAAAAGCTTACACCATCTCATATTGATCAAACCGTAAAACATCCAGTCAAGAAAATGTTTTGGGGATGTTTTTCATACATGGGGGTTGGATCTTTGGTGCCAATTGAAGGCATGATGAACAGCCAAAAATACAAATCCATGTTGGAAAAGTGTTTGGACAAACAACTCCAAAAATGTCAACCCCAAGGAGGAGCGATTCTTCAACAGGACTCTGCTCCCTGTCACAAAGCAAAGGAAATGATGGCATTTTTCAAAAATAAGAAGATTAATGTTTTAGATTGGCCCGGTAATTCGCCCGACCTCAACCCCATTGAAAATTTATGGGCCATTTACAAAGCTAGACTGCGAAAAATCGACTGTACCACTAAAATAAAAATGATAGAAGCGGTCATTCAGTTTGGTATCGAGATGAAAGGATATCTGACAACTGCCAGAAACTCATAGAATATATGCCAAAACGGGTAAAAGCAGTAATTGCTGCCAAAGGGGGACATATTTCCTACTGAATGATGTAAGTTTACCTTTATAGTTTTGTCAAAATAAAATTTTTTACTAAATAAACTGTTTTTTCATTAAAACAGCCTATGATTCCAATAATTCGCACAATACTGTATCTATCGAATCACAGTTCATCCTCAAGCCCCTACTTAACACTCTAGGCAACCCGCAATACACGTTTTAGTTAAAAATCAAGGGGCAGCTATTATTTATATTAATTATTTAATTCTTTTTTTATTTTTATTTAATACACTGTTACATACGAGGCCTACTGGTGTACGGTGACCGGGCTTTATCGCTGTTATCACATCACTTGACCTCAAAGGTCAACCCATGGCTGTTATCACATCCGCTTCCATTACCACAAGCATTGTTTTACATCCCGTATCTTGCACAATCTCTTTTAATAATATCGAACACTTAATTAACATTGTATATTCTTCCTTCTGATCATTTATTAAAACAGTACTACACTGGATGACATAACTAAAAAAAAAACTAAAACTCACCCATAACTCAATCATAAACTTTGAAACAGAAAAACACTAATCATACACTTCAAACATAAAAATTAATAACAACTAAAATTGCAAACAATATAATGTTCAAGCGTACTTTTAACAAGTGAAAGTAGTCAGAAAATATTCGATCAGAAAATGTATATACACAACTCCCAGAGACCCACACACATGGAGAACCTAGAACACACAACACCCTTGATAGATCACCTTCCTATTCATCACATAAGGCCCTTGATCATCCATCACCTATCCATAAGACATCTGACTGACCTCCCCAACACATAAGATATGTACAAATTACCTACCAAACACTAATACCCTTCCTATCCAGTAGTAAGACTCTCCTACCCACTTACCCTACACACAGTCATCTTTATATACCACATACCATACCGACACATAAACTTAATAACAGACTACCTACTTAACGTACAAGACTTATCACCTAATAGACAATCTACATAAGGCTTTAGTTATCATTCCACCTATCCAACACACATGTACAAACTTCCTACCAAGCACTAATACCATTCCTATCCAGTAGTAAGACTCTCCTACCCACTTCCCCTACACACAGTTATCTTTACAGACCAACTACCCTCCCAACACATAAAATTATTGACAGACGACCTACTTTACATACAAGACTTACCACCTACCCAACGCACTTAGATTGCCTACTTACTAAAAACATTATTTCTTATTACCTCCTGCCTATCCAATACGTAATACCCATGATTGACCACCACTCACCTACTCAACAAACATAGTTCTTTTGATAGGCCACTCACCTCCCCAACACATAAGACATCTGACTGACCACCTACCTACTTAATATACTAGACTAACCACACTCTACATACAAGAATTTTGATTGACCACTCACCTACTAAACACACAGACGTTTGATTAAACACCCACATACTCAACACAGAGTCATGTTGATAGACCAACCCACCTCCCCCAAACATAAAACCTTTGATAGACCAACCACACACCCTACAGTCATAACTTAAAATACCATCACACTACCAAAAAGGCAGTCTCTTTATAGACCCATATCTACTCAATACGTGAGACACTTGGTTAACCACTCGCCTACCCAACACATAGTCCTCTTGATAGACCACTCACACCTCCCGACACATAATACATTTGACAGACCACTTACTTAACATACAAGACTGACCATACACTCTACATAGAAGACGTTTGATTATCCACTCACCTACTCAATACACACAAAACACTTGTTTGATCACACACCTATTTATCAAACAGAACTGTCGACACTCACTCCACCTTCCCAAAGCATAAGACTTTTGAAGGACCACCTACCAAACATACAAAAATCATGATAAACAAACTACACACTCTGCAGACATCACTTAATATACCATCATACTACCATGAAAATAGTCCTATTGACATACCCCTACCTATCCAATATACGTACCACACACCTTGCATACAAGACTTATATTTACCCACCCACATACTTTGACAATCCATCTCCGTAACATTCATGGATGACCTACCTACCAAACATACGACTTGACCACCCACAAAAAACAAGACTTTATGTTTAACCACCTATTTAACATACAAGACCAACCACACACCATACAATCATGACTTAACAGTCCACCCACCTACCAAACACACATCTCTTGATGGACCATATGCCTACACATTACTCTTGATAGATCATCCACCTAACAATTACATAAAACCTTTGATAGACCACCAACACACATGAACAACCTACCTACCTACCTACTTAACATCCAACACTCTTGACTTACCACCCACCTACTCAACACACAGCACTCTCGATAGACTACATAACTAACCATTACATAAAACCTTAGATTGACTCCCAATATTCATGAACGACCTACCTACCAAACATACAAATTGATTGACCGCTCATCTACCCATCACACATTTCTCTTGATTGTCCAGTCACCCTCCCATAAAAAGACTCTTGTCAGACTATCTACTTAACATACAAGAATCTTCATTTACCATCCACCTACTCAACACACACAGTACTCTCGATAGATCACTTAACTACCCATTACATAAAACCTTAGATTGACACCCAACATTCATGGAAGACCTACCTACCAAACATACGACTTGACCACCTTCCCAAAGCATAAGACTTTTGAAGGACCACCTACCAAACATACATACCACACACCATTATATCATGACTTAACAGTTCACCCACCTACTCAACACACAACACCTCTGATAGATCATCCACCTAAACATTACATAAAACCTTTGATTGACTCACAATCCTAACATTCATGAACAACCATCCTCCTAAACATACGACTTAACCACCCACAAAAACAAGACTTTATGTATAACCACCTATTTAACATACGTACCATACACCATAAAATCATGACTTAACAGTCCACCCACCTACTCAACACACAACACCTCTGATAGATTATCCACCTAACCATTACATAAAACCTTTGATTGACTCAAAATCCTAACATTCATGAACAACCATCCTCCTAAACATACGACTTAACCACCCACAAAAACAAGACTTTATGTATAACTACCTATTTAACATACGTACCACACACCATAAAATTATGACTTAACCTAACTTTCATTTTTTTAACCTTAACACCATGTTCATTTTTTTAACCTAACTTTTTCTATGTTCATTGTTTTTAACCTAACTTTTTCTCATATTTTTTTAGTTGTATAGCAGAATTTCTATGAAACTACTAGCTGATTCTTATTTTCTATGTTGAGTTTGGATGTTTTCCACCAACGGCTCTCTTATTTCTAGAGAAAACAGAATTTTAGGAAACTTTTTAGGTCTTTAGCTATATTAAACCTATCTTACAGTGTAATAATGTTATTTTAAAACATGATTATATGAAGCAATAGTGTTTTTATGGTGGATGGGTAGTTCTCTAGGGGTTTTGTCTGTAGGATGAGTGGTGGGTGTAGGGTGTGTCCTAAGGAATTGTGTGTGCAGAGGTAGGTGGATTGGTCTATTAAGAGTCATGTGTGTTTGGTGATTGGGTGGAATATCACAGGTTTTATGTAATGTTCAAGGGAATGGTGTATCAGAGGTGTTGTATGTTGAGTAGGTGGGCGACTAACCAAGAGTCTCATATGTAGAGTGTGTGGTTGGTCTTTTGTGTGTTGAGTATGTGGGTGGTAAGTCTTGTATGTACAGTAGGTTGTCTGTCAATAATATTATGTGTTGGGAGGGTAGTTGGTCTGTAAAGATAACTGTGTGTTGGGTAAATCATGAGTCTTACTAATGGATAGGTAGGGTTATGGAGCTTGGTAGGTGTCTTGTACATGTGTGTTGGATAGGTGGAATGATAACTAAAGCCTTATGTAGATTGCCTATTAGGTGGTAAGTCTTGTATGTTAAGTAAATAGTCTGACAAAAGTCTTTTTATGGGAGGGTGATTGGTCTATCAAGAGAAATGTGTGATGGGTAGGTAGGCGGTCAATCAAGTTGTATGTTTGGTAGGTAGGTCTTCCATGAATGTTGAGTGTCAATATAAGGTTTTATGTAATGGTTAGTTACGTAGTCTATCTGTGTGTTGAGTAGGTGGGCGGTAAGTCAAGAGTGTTGGATGTTAAGTAGGTAGGTAGGTAGGTTGTTCATGTGTGTTGGTGGTCTATCAAAGGTTTTATGTAATGGTTAGGTGGATGATCTATCAGAGGTTGTGTGTTGAGTAGTTGGGTGGACTGTTAAGTCATGATTTTATGGTGTGTGGTACGTATGTTAAATAGGTAGTTATACATAAAGTCTTGTTTTTGTGGGTGGTTAAGTCGTATGTTTAGGAGGATGGTTGTTCATGAATGTTAGGATTTTGAGTCAATCAAAGGTTTTATGTAATGGTTAGGTGGATAATCTATCAGAGGTGTTGTGTGTTGAGTAGGTGGGTGGACTGTTAAGTCATGATTTTATGGTGTATGGTACGTATGTTAAATAGGTGGTTATACATAAAGTCTTGTTTTTGTGGGTGGTTAAGTCGTATGTTTAGGAGGATGGTTGTTCATGAATGTTAGGATTGTGAGTCAATCAAAGGTTTTATGTAATGTTTAGGTGGATGATCTATCAGAGGTGTTGTGTGTTGAGTAGGTGGGTGAACTGTTAAGTCATGATATAATGGTGCGTGGTATGTATGTTTGGTAGGTGGTCCTTCAAAAGTCTTATGCTTTGGGAAGGTGGTCAAGTCGTATGTTTGGTAGGTAGGTCTTCCATGAATGTTGGGTGTCAATCTAAGGTTTTATGTAATGGGTAGTTAAGTGATCTATCGAGAGTACTGTGTGTGTTGAGTAGGTGGATGGTAAATGAAGATTCTTGTATGTTAAGTAGATAGTCTGACAAGAGTCTTTTTATGGGAGGGTGATTGGACAATCAAGAGAAATGTGTGATGGGTAGATGAGCGGTCAATCAATTTGTATGTTTGGTAGGTAGGTCGTTCATGAATATTGGGAGTCAATCTAAGGTTTTATGTAATGGTTAGTTATGTAGTCTATCGAGAGTGCTGTGTGTTGAGTAGGTGGGTGGTAAGTCAAGAGTGTTGGATGTTAAGTAGGTAGGTAGGTAGGTTGTTCATGTGTGTTGGTGGTCTATCAAAGGTTTTATGTAATTGTTAGGTGGATGATCTATCAAGAGTAATGTGTAGGCATATGGTCCATCAAGAGATGTGTGTTTGGTAGGTGGGTGGACTGTTAAGTCATGATTGTATGGTGTGTGGTTGGTCTTGTATGTTAAATAGGTGGTTAAACATAAAGTCTTGTTTTTTGTGGGTGGTCAAGTCGTATGTTTGGTAGGTAGGTCATCCATGAATGTTACGGAGATGGATTGTCAAAGTATGTGGGTGGGTAAATATAAGTCTTGTATGCAAGGTGTGTGGTACGTATATTGGATAGGTAGGGGTATGTCAATAGGACTATTTTCATGGTAGTATGATGGTATATTAAGTGATGTCTGCAGAGTGTGTAGTTTGTTTATCATGATTTTTGTATGTTTGGTAGGTGGTCCTTCAAAAGTCTTATGATTTGGGAAGGTGGAGTGAGTGTCGACAGTTCTGTTTGATAAATAGGTGTGTGATCAAACAAGTGTTTTGTGTGTATTGAGTAGGTGAGTGGATAATCAAACGTCTTCTATGTAGAGTGTATGGTCAGTCTTGTATGTTAAGTAAGTGGTCTGTCAAATGTATTATGTGTCGGGAGGTGTGAGTGGTCTATCAAGAGGACTATGTGTTGGGTAGGCGAGTGGTTAACCAAGTGTCTCACGTATTGAGTAGATATGGGTCTATAAAGAGACTGCCTTTTTGGTAGTGTGATGGTATTTTAAGTTATGACTGTAGGGTGTGTGGTTGGTCTATCAAAGGTTTTATGTTTGGGGGAGGTGGGTTGGTCTATCAACATGACTCTGTGTTGAGTATGTGGGTGTTTAATCAAACGTCTGTGTGTTTAGTAGGTGAGTGGTCAATCAAAATTCTTGTATGTAGAGTGTGGTTAGTCTAGTATATTAAGTAGGTAGGTGGTCAGTCAGATGTCTTATGTGTTGGGGAGGTGAGTGGCCTATCAAAAGAACTATGTTTGTTGAGTAGGTGAGTGGTGGTCAATCATGGGTATTACGTATTGGATAGGCAGGAGGTAATAAGAAATAATGTTTTTAGTAAGTAGGCAATCTAAGTGCGTTGGGTAGGTGGTAAGTCTTGTATGTAAAGTAGGTCGTCTGTCAATAATTTTATGTGTTGGGAGGGTAGTTGGTCTGTAAAGATAACTGTGTGTAGGGGAAGTGGGTAGGAGAGTCTTACTACTGGATAGGAATGGTATTAGTGCTTGGTAGGAAGTTTGTACATGTGTGTTGGATAGGTGGAATGATAACTAAAGCCTTATGTAGATTGTCTATTAGGTGATAAGTCTTGTACGTTAAGTAGGTAGTCTGTTATTAAGTTTATGTGTCGGTATGGTATGTGGTATATAAAGATGACTGTGTCTAGGGTAAGTGGGTAGGAGAGTCTTACTACTGGATAGGAAGGGTATTAGTGTTTGGTAGGTAATTTGTACATGTCTTATGTGTTGGGGAGGTCAGTCAGATGTCTTATGGATAGGTGATGGATGATCAAGGGCCTTATGAGATGAATAGGAAGGTGATCTATCAAGGGTGTTATGTGTTCTAGGTTCTCCATGTGAGTGGGTCTCTGGGAGTTGTGTATATATATTTTCTGATCGAATATTTTCTGACTACTTTAACTTGTTAAAAGTACGCTTGAACATTATATTGTTTGCAATTTTAGTTGTTATTAATTTTTATGTTTGAAGTGTATGATTAGTGTTTTTCTGTTTCAAAGTTTATGATTGAGTTATGGGTGAGTTTTAATTTTTTTTTTAGTTATGTCATCCAGTGTAGTACTGTTTTAATAAATGATCAGAAGGAAGAATATACAATGTTAATTAAGTGTTCGATATTATTAAAAGAGATTGTGCAAGATACGGGATGTAAAACAATGCTTGTGGTAATGGAAGCGGATGTGATAACAGCCATGGGTTGACCTTTGAGGTCAAGTGATGTGATAACAGCGATAAAGCCCGGTGGTACACCAGTAGGCCTCGTATGTAACAGTGTATTAAATAAAAATAAAAAAAAAGAATTAAATAATTAATATAAATAATAGCTGCCCCTTGATTTTTAACTAAAACGTGTATTGCGGGTTGCCTAGAATGTTAGGTAGGGGCTTGAGGATGAACTGTGATTCGATAGATAAGTATAGGTAACAGTGTAGGAAGCCGTGGATGAATACCCAAAGGTAAGAGCGTATGTTAACTGTGTATTTGTTAAAAAGTTGAGAAAAATTAAATAAGTAGTCTAACAGTACGTGTGAGAAAGATTACTTGTAAAGTAGGGAGGTAACCAATCAGAGCGTGGCATTTGGGTGTGAGCCAGACCAGCAGACGACGTGTACGAAGGTAGCCGACGGACGCCGGAAGTACACGAAAGCATTTTATATAGTACATATGTAAATGACCGCCATCTTTTGCATTTTATATAGTATGAGATGGGAAAGGTTAAGAGTGCATTTTGTATAGTATACCGAGGGAATTTGAGGGAGGGAATTTTCCCACGGGGACTTCCCTTCCGAAGGCGCCATGTTTCCGAAAGGATGCGTTAAGTTTTGCCACCAGGTGTGCTACGATCGGGTCGAGCACATAGAGTATATATGAGTAGAGTAACAACGCGCATGCGCGCCCGACCAGCAGACGACGCGTTAGCCATTTATTATAGTATATTTTATATAGTATAAGGACCACCATCTTGGATGGGGGAATTTTGGGAGGGAATTTTGAGGAGGGAAAGACGTCATATTGGACAAAAAAAGTTCATTTTATATAGTATAACATGGAAAAAGACGTCATATTGGACAAAAAAAGTTCATTTTATATAGTATAATATGTAAAAAATTAGGTTAAGAGTGTATTTTATACAGTATAACAAGGTTAACAGTGCATTTTATATAGTATAACATGGAAAAAGATGCCATATTGGACAAAAAAAAGTTCATTTTTTAGTATAAGAGTGTACATTTTATATAGTATAAGGCTGCCATTTTGGATGAGGGAATTTTGGAAGGGAACTTTCCCACGGGGTGTGAGTTGGCGCGGGAGGGAAAAGACGCCATATTGGACAAAAAAGTGCATTTTATATAGTATAACATGGAAAAAGTTAGGTTAAGAGTGTATTTTATATAGTATAACATGGAAAAAATTAGTGAATTTTATATAGTATAACAAGGTTAACAGTGCATTTTATATAGTATAACATGGAAAAAGTTAGGTTAAGAGTGTATTTTATATAGTATAACAAGGTTAACAGTGAATTTCATATAGTATGATCTGGTAATTTGGAGGGAAATTTGGGAATTTGAGGGAAATTTGAGGTTAGGAAAAGTGAGGTTAGGAAATTTGGCGGGAAATGGGCGCCGCCATCTTGAAAAAGTCACGTGACCCGAAGATACCCGAACGTGGTCGCCATCTTGGAAAATCGACCCGAAGATACCCGAAAGTGGGTCTAGAACTCTCAGTTTTTATCTACTATTAACATTCCAGTACTTTTTTGTTCCAACTAAGATTAAGGTAGTCATTAAAGTGAGACAGAAAATTATTCTTCTCCCACCACTGAACTGACGTGCCACTTTAACATTTCGTCTTCATGGATACGTGGTGGGAATCCGCGTCATTGTGCTAGGTGACAATTGGCGGGCAATGCATGTGGAGGGAACTTGAATCTAGTACAGCTGGTACATGGCGTAATGGAAAAGGGACCTGAGATATGAGTGAGAAATCAGCCGGTGCAGGGTGGTTTGCTGTCATTACCATGATGAATACCATGAATGATGAATTCCATGGTCCGCTCGCCAGAATGATGAGGCTCGGGAATAGTTTCTGACACGTTCGATATTTTCAATGACAGTCCAACATTTATTAGAAGACGCGTGCTCGCTGTCCCCCCCTGCCTTTATAGCTATACACTTGTTATTCTTCTATGGTTTGTGGCATAGTTATTGTTTTATATTCATAGCTTTTACACTGTAATCATTAAAGTTTTTGGAATTGTTATTATTATAGATGGTTTATTTTCACTGTTATTTATTATATAAGTTTTTGGAATGGTTATTATTATAGATAGTTTATTTTCACTGTTTTATTATATAAGTTTTTGGAATTGTTATTATTATAGATAGTTTATTTTCACTGTTATTTATTGTATAGCTTGTGCATATTTGCATCTCTTCATAGAAGCCGCATCTTATTTTACTGTATTTATGTATACATTCTTAATTTATATTTATCAATATTGGTACTACTTATCATTAGTTCCACATTTTCACTTATGATTAATTATCATGCCTAATATTAAAAGTCCACTTGCATGTTTGGCTTGGCCCTTTAATTATAAGTAAGTGTTATTTCATATGTATTATGTAACATGTTTGTAATTTGGTCTTTGACCGTTGGAATGGAATAAATAAATAAATAAATTACCAATTTATATTGAGGTTATATTATAATTTGATTTGAAATATTCGACATTGTTGTGTTGGAAATATATATTTTATTTGAAATAATTATAATGTTATTTAAATATTCAGAGTCCTACTTTCAAACTGAAATGATATTTTTAGCTACTTTCATTATTGTTTTATATACATATTTCTTCGCATGCAATTTAAAAAAAAGTGTGCTCTGCTAACTGTATAAGTCGTGATAGGATCGAGCATGATCGTAATATTCAATTCCAATATGATTTTTTAATAACTACAAAAATGACAATATACAAGATTATGGATATGTTATATTGACTTTTACAATTCAAGTTTCTCTACTACCTTTAACATAACCTACAAACAAAGGGAAGAAAGAAGATGAAGTGGCACACGCATCGTATCCCACCACAACTTCACCAGCTGATTGTGTCGTTGTCCCCACTTCCAGCACTGCCCCTCACACCAACTAGAGATAGGCGAGCGGCGTACCCCCGAAAAGTGCTCTAGATAACGAGAAACCCCTAACTGCTTGGTTACAGGGTAAATTTGGTATCAAAATATTCGTCACAAAAAACGGCACAATTTCTTCCTCTGTCATTTTTCGATTGGAGTGGGGGAAAACTGTTATTTCGGGGAAAATGTGCCTTTTTTGCGCTGTTTCGTTTTTTCGACTTTTAAACTTTATCTCTCTCTCATTTCTTCCCTAATTGACCGATCTGGATAATTCTTTCATATAATTTTTCAGTGATGTCTCCCCTTTATATGAGCATGAATGAAATTTTTCTGCAACTTGTATTTCTGGAAATATTCCAGCAAGACCCCTGTAATAGTGGTGAAACGATTCTTTTGTTTCAAATCGAAAAAGAGTCGAGGGAATTTCTGAAAATTGAAATTTCTATATGTCAGTATCAAGCTGATAAACAGAGGAAGTTTTTCCAAAATATTTGAAGGTTACACATCCATCTGTCTTTGAGAAACATCAAGTTGAAGTTGAGCCACGAGCCCGGCCAGCGCTCGACGCCCCGCGCCGCCGAGTCGATCAAGTCTTTCTCGTGGGCAGGTTGTTGTTTTACGGCTTTTCAGGTACATATTTAATAATGTTGTCTGTTTCTCTATCAATTTTTACCGGTACTGAATGCCATTTATGGTTTATTTATGATAGTGGAGTTGAAGTGCTAGGCCCTGATGGAAAGGTGGAATAATTGTATTTCTTCCACTTTCCGCGCAATAGATTATGCATTCAGATAAGGTAATGCATTTTCTGATCAGGCTTGTGTCTATATCTGCATCACTTGGATTCCTAGCACTTAAAAATGCATCACCACTAATTATCCAGAGAATAAATTTTTGGATCATCACAGGAACAAACTGTCGTGAATGATCGAGAGAAACTTCGTTTGGGGCAAAATAATATTTAGAATTTTGGATGCTCACGATACTCTCTCGTAAGATCTTTGCCGCCTTGTGTAACACGACATTGTCCTGATTCTGATTTTCAATCAAAACAATTTCCCGCGCAAAATTTAACTCTTGAGACTTGCATTTTCTAAAATTCATTAGTTCGTCCAACCAGACCGCAATGGAGACATTTTTACTCCCAATAATATCAGAAGCCCCGGGACGAGAGAAGAATGTTAAAGTATCACCTGCAATATCTTTCAAAATTTTCTTGACATATGAAGAATTTATATTCCTTTTTGTATTTTCATTCGAAAATTCATCCAATGTGTCTCGAACCTCTGTACAAAAGTCGGTTAGTAACAACAGCTCTCCGTCTTCGATTTTTTTACTATGTCTATCATATACAGCGCAAACACTACTTTTGATGTCAAAATCTTCTTTCTTAGGGTTTTTCACACTCTCAAGCACATTTTTACTAGTGTAATTCACATAACACTGATGATGGTACCAAGCACCAACTTTGTGGAGTTCATCTATTGATTCTAATAAATCCCTAACCTCCAAGTCATTTTTCAACTTAGATGCGGCGACCACTTTTTCTTTAATATTACTCTTGTCATTTTTCACCTTACGAATCTCTTTTTTCTTCTTATTTCGTATTTTTCTGCATATAAAACAACGATTAATCCAGTCGAAAGTACTTGCCGGTACATAAACGTTCGGTCTTTTATCGGGAGTTGAATCATCTGGCATGTATACTGATGTTTTGCGCTTCTGGTTGCCTTTGGACATTTTTAATATTAATAAAACCCTGAATAACTAGCAATGTTCGATAAATCACAATAAGCTGAATGTTTTACCCCGAAAACACATACGTTTTGTATCGCGGTAGAACACAGAACAAACACAATCAGCAAAGTGAATTGTCGCGACGTTAACATGCAAGATCAAACACGTTCGTCCACCGCTCGGACGTTCTGGCGCGAAAGAATAAATTTTAAAAGTGATGAATTTCCATTTATCGCAAAGATAGCCAATTATACATTTTTATACACCTGCACAATATTTCATGATTCTTTCTCAAAATTACAATCGGGAGGGAATTTCGCTGATTATAATTTTTTATTATTTTATTTTCATAATAGATCAGTGAATGCGCGATTTTTAATGCTCAAGATCAAGAAACATCGAAAAAGAAGTCAGATATTGTTGATCAGATCTGCAGATCCCTAAAAAATCTCAGAACATCAACCTGCACACGAGAAGGACTTGATCGGCTCCACGACGCGGGGCGTCAAGCGCTGGCCGGGCGTAGGCCGGGCCCGCGGCTCAACTTCAACCTGATGTTTCTCAAAGACAGATGGATGTGTAACCTTCAAATCTTTTGGGAAAACTTCCTCTGTTTATCAGCTTGATACTGACATATAGTAAATTTCAATTTTCAGAAATTCCCTCGACTCTTTTTCGATTTGAAACGAAAGAATCGTTTCACCACTATTACAGGGGTCTTGCTGGAATATTTCTAGAAATACAAGTTGCAGAAAAATTTCATTCATGCTCATATAAAGGGGAGACATCACTGAACAATTATATGAAAGAATTATCCAGATCGGTCAATTAGGGAAGAAATGAGAGAGAGATAAAGCTTAAAAGTCGAAAAAACGAAACAGCGCAAAAAAGGCGCATTTTCCACGAAATAACAGTTTTCCCCCACTCCAATCGAAAAATGACAGAGGAAGAAGTTGTGCTGTTTTTTGTGACAAATATTTTGATACCAAATTTACCCTGTAACCACGCAGTTAGGGGTAAAGGTCATAATTTCGGGGGTACGCCGCTCGCCTAAGACGGAGTAGTGGAACACTTCCCTTCTGCTGCTGGGACCCCTACATGCGCTAAATATACCAAGCAGGTCGCTTTTAACCCGACCAAATTATAGTAGATATTGTATTAAACGTTCTTTAGTTAGCCTCATATTAAATGACACTAAATAATAACGATATTTCACAGTCATCTCACTATAAATTGACTTCACGTTTTGATAATACTAATGAAGACGTACTTTAGTAGTCACATAATGTTTTGTATATGCAGGCAGAAATTACTCAATGAACATAGGCTACGTTTTCCTATTCTAGTAACAAGTCGATAAGTTATTGAAAACGGAATTAATCGAGTGAATATTTTGTGTATAAATAGCTGGTATTTCCCCTCCACTCGTTGGTATCGAGAGGTACTTGAAACCCTTCAAGAGCCATGAAATTAATTTTCATCTTAACCTGCAGCTAACTTCTATTTATTAGAACGTTGATTTTGAAATTCATTAATAAATATTAAAAATATTCCGTATTTTGCACAACATATTATGCTTTTAAAGCCATATTTAGGAAGGTAACTATGCCACAAAAGAATAACAGTAATGGGAGTTAAAAATGATCGTTTTTATTAAATTAGCTGCAACAACTACTGAATAATAATTTTATATAAATAAAATACACTATGCACCTTAAAATAGAATTTGTTTTTAAAATTATATTTGAAAGTCAAAAAATCAGTTTAATTAATTGTTGTTATGAATAAATGTTAAAAACATACATGAGATTAATTAACAATAATTTATATTCGTCCAAAATCTTTGAGATTATTATTTACATAAATTAATCTCAGAAATTCAATAAAAATATTTATAATTTATGCAGTTAACACATTGTTTTTTGTTTTGTAATTTATTCATAGCAGTTGTTCTATAAAGCTTACAGTAGAAACTGTTCAGTTATAGTAAGCCACTTAACTAATAAAGCATATAATTAATTGACAAAATGAACTTATATCTGTATGTAAGTTAATATTATTAAACATCCTCTGCCATAAAATGGGCATTGTTTGTTTCTAGTGTAAACTTTCATTATTATATATATAAAATAATATCAGAATAATGAATGATCAAACAAAAGCGTTTAAAAGTTAAAAGATCAGGTTTGTATGACTCTTGACATATTATTTTATTACTATAAACAAAGAACAAGATTTTATTGGATTTACAAGAGTAAAATAAAACTTAATAAATAAATAAATAAATAAATAAACAATAAAATACAGAGTTTAAAAAAAATCACCCACATATATGGAAATATTTCTTTCTTTCACTTGCCACTAAACAAAAGAAATATAGTAAAATACAAAAATCAAATTAGAAGTAAAACATTATATAATGGATAAGCCATCTATTCAATTGAAGAATATATTGATCAAGCTTAACATTAATAATGATCTGCAAATATTTAAATCATAATACTTTAAGTAAATCGTAACTTAAAATACGTACAATTGTGTATGTTGTTAAAGAGCTAGTTAAATAAATAAAAACATAAATAAAATGATAAATATTGTGTGTTAACTGTAAATAAACATTTATATTATTTAATGGTATATAAAGAGTAATCCATCCAAACACCCCCTCCTCATTTACCTGTTAGTACTTATCACTATTTATCCTTCTTTTTTTCTTTTACATTGGCGTTTTAAAATCTATTCCTTATACTGTTAGGAATGAACACATTTTTCTGCCACTGCTCTGTCTTTAACTAACTTTGGCTTCACCTTCAGTCGTCCAAAGGTAACCTTGTTTTGACAACTCTATTTTAAAGACTTTGGGAAGGCATAGTTTAGATTTTCCTCTGAATATGATGTGAGGAGCTTGAAAATAGGCCGTAGTGGTTGTTCTATGTTTCGGAAATTGTTGAAGAACGTATGTGCAACTTAAAAAACCAAATAAAAATAAACTGACTTTTTACAAGGATGTAATATAATTTAATAAATATAATCGTATTTTGTAATGTTAAATAAACAAATCATCTACACTCATCACACTCGTTCGAAATCCATATTCGCCCATATATTGACGATCGGCGTCTTATGAATAAATAAATAAACAATCACATGATTTATTACCGTACAAAGAATCCAAATAAACAATAAATAAATAAAAAATGAGGGAATGGATAAATATTGAAAGTACAATCAAGAGGCAATCACAGTGGATCACCAAGGTGCGTTGTGGTTAGGTTAATGCACGCAACCGTTACCAAACAACAACTTACGTTACCTACGTACTCCCCTCCCCCAGGGTTGGCAGTGGTTGAGGGGTGAGAATACGCAACTATAGGTCCCTTTGTGGACTCATAGCTCTTTAAATATACTAATTGTTACTATGTTATAGAATAATGCAAAGAAATTATACGCATAGATGATATTATTTTTGTGTAATAAATAATAACAAATTCAAGTTAAGTATAAGACCTAAACATTTTCGAATTCTAAATTTTTCTTAAGTAACTAAATAACAGTAAGTTAATGTTTGTTAAAATGATTACCTTCAATGCTATAAAGCCAAATATTGAACTTTTGTTCTTGGCTGTAGTTTAGGTAGCTGAAAATGAGATTATTAGACCATAATTAAACAAATTAACACTATGCTTGATTGTATGAATTGGACCTTAAGGATATGCAAACAAGTTTATAGATGTGTGTATGTTTTTGCTATAAATGATGATGACTGGAGTTTTTTTGCAAAGAACAAAGCGCAAAAAACCTTACTAAATGTACTATTTAAAAAAAATGTATGGCTGTGGTTACAAAAAATATTTAACTGTGTAAAATTGCTTCAGTTATAGTTACGTAAATATGTAAATATGACGTTATATGATTACTAATGAAAATACAGGGCTAATAACAAAAATTTAGTAGCGATCAACAAATGATCATCTATGTTTGATACGTGCAGTTTTACATATTATTCAAATAAATTCTGTTGTAAATACGTTAAGAAAAGAACCGTTTGAAAATGTCCAGGGGGTTTATATTTTCAGTGTCATATATAGCCAGGAAAGTGGTAGTTTGATGTACCAGAGGTACCAGAAATGTCCTGCCACTTTCAGAGGGTTTCCTACCATATTTAAAAGTCATTACATAAATAAGAAAGGCGAAAAAAACAAAAACAATAAAATGATCAAACAACTGTTACTACAAACAAATTTGTAATGTAGGGTTGACACTTTGGAGGCACTTTAAGGCATGACTCCACAGGGTGTGATTACAACTGGAACAAGTAAATACTTTATACATGTAAGAAGCACCATTCAGTTGGTAAACCATAACAAGCTTAAAAAAACATAAATAGTGGTTATCGTAAAATATTTGGCACTTGCATTGCTTCAACAATGGCGAACTCAATGTATTGCTTTTAAACTATTTTATGAAGCAAATAGTTTGGTAAAAGTTGTTGAATATATGATAATGAAGTACAATTTAATAGTATTAAATTTATTCTTATCTTAGCGTTGGGAATACCTATTTATGGAGACGGTCACTTTTTGGGATGTAGTTCCTATGATTGTTTTATTCCTTATAAATAAAGCTATAAATAAGGAAGAGCATTTATAATTAGTTTTGGTTTAAATATACTTATTATTTCAATTAAGAGTATCACCCAAGCCCCATAGTACATTAAGTCATGCAACTGAACAATCACTCTTTGATCAACATTCTATTTGAATCGTTGAAAGATTATTCTATATGGAATTCTTTCTTCTCTAAATTTTCTCTTCAGGTTACTACAATAAAGCTGAATTATAATCACTCACTCACTGACATACATTTGTACTCACTTCCAAGAGTCTTAACATTTTGAAATTTGGACCGTACGTAGATAAAATGTAACTGGATTGATCCTGGGAAAAGTTAAAACTGAACATTTAAAATAAAAAGGTAGTTTTAGTAAAATAATTTATTCAAATTTATTGGTTAAAAATTAGATGATACACTCCTTTATACACACTCCAAAATTGTACGACTGCTAAAAGTAATAAATTCAACAAAATAATAGTTTTGTTTAGAATGATAATATCTTAACATGAAGAAGACATACTAAAGATACAAGAGAAATTGGATTATAAGAGAATTCAGCTATAAACTGGATTTGCCTCACGTCAGTTCTGCCACATTGAATGTATGTTCCAGACATAAAGTCTGTTGTTGGGTTGTTCTTCTTTTTGGTATCTATGTAAACATTCTACTCAATAACTAGTTAGGTGATACTTTAGTTCACGTTAAAGTAAGGATCAATGGCCTTAGGAAATTAAAATTACTTACACCAAATTAACAATTAATTAAAATTAATACACGTCCGTATGACGTTACATGGCTGATTTATTTGTACCGTGTTGAAATGCTCAGTGAACAGTCAAGTCAGTCTGAAGTGGCACACTTACATGACCTTCCCATTAAAACTACTGTTTGACATGTCTGGCTATGATGATATCGTGACCCTTCAACATAATACACGGCCGTATGAAGTAACATGGCTATTCCGTTTGTACAGTGTTGAAATGTTCAGTGAACAGTCAAGTTAGTGTGAAGTGGCACACTTACATGACCTTCCCATTAAAACTACAGTTTGACATGTCTGGCTAAAATGCATCGTGACCCTTCAACATAATACACGGCCGTTTGAAGTAACATATATATTCCGTTTGTACAATGTTATAATGTTCAGTGAACAGTCAAGTTAGTCTGAAGTGGCACACTTACATGACCTTCCCATTAAAACAACGGTTTGATATGTCTGGCTATAATGCATCGTGACCCTTCAACATAATACACGGACGTATGAAGTAACATAGCTATTCCGTTTGTACAGTATTGAAATGTTCAGTGAACAGTAAAGTTAGTTTGAAGTGGCACTCTTACATGACATTCCCATTAAAACTACAGTTTGACATGTCTGGCTATGATGATATCATGACCCTTCAACATAATACATGGCTGTTTGAAGTAACATAGCTATTCCGTTTGTACAGTATTGAAATGTTCAGTGAACAGTAAAGTTAGTTTGAAGTGGCACTCTTACATGACATTCCCATTAAAACTACAGTTTGACATGTATGGATACTATTAATAAGTCCAGTTAGTGTTTTATTACTTTTTTACAACCATATTTTGTAGTAGTTTATCCATGTACATCTTTTTTATTTATGTAATAATAGTTTAACAATGCTAAACTTGTGTTTAACTCTGATTTGGCCTAACAGATATTTAGTAAATTAATAACTATTCATGGTTATCAATTTAAATATTATTATTAAAAACACCGTTTAAAAGTTATTATAAGGCAATTGTAGTTTTATCTTAGCTTCTGTAAAAATATAAAAGAGTATATATTAATAAGATAAAATTATAAAAACACATAGTTCAGTAATTATTTCCTACAAAAGTTTTAAATTAAAATCACTATTGTGTGTAGGGCAGGCGTAGAATAAGTTCAGCGGATCCAATTATCTGTTACAATGGATTTTGCTACAGTCAAACGATAAATTCATTTAATGTATAAAAACACTTGTAAATTTAAATATATCTTTTCTTTTCAAAGTTAAATATGTATAATTTTAAATAAATACTAAAAAACTGTATATCTTTTTAAAATAATTATTATATAAATATAATTGTCAAACATGTTAGCTTGTTTAAAACTCATTCCCCATCCACAGGATGTAGCCCATCTGAGGAACGTTCAAGTTACTTTTTTATGTATTTTATTTTTCTTTTTACTGAATTAAACGTATTTTAATTTTATTTCAGGTAAATAAATGGGAACGTGTAATGAAAATGCCTCCACCATGGACTGAGTGGCAAGTTCTGAGGCATGTTATAAAAAGCATACAGTAAGTAGTTTAGGGCATTACATTTAGGCAAATAATACACAAAAGCTGACATTGTATTATCATTAATTCCACAGAGATCGTAACTTGATACACACAGTTGCATTTTGTATCGTTATTGACAGTACGTGTTGGGGAAATTTGATGTTTGTGTATATCCTTTGTTTGTTTGGAAAACCCGATCACTCAAGCAAATTACATTGTTTTAACAACCAAACAATTTTGCAAATTTATTTTACCTCTATATAATGTTATTTTACATCACCATTACTAATATTTAAATACAAGTTACCTTCACAATAGCAGATCAAATAATAACACTATATTAAATATTAAAGTAATATAGAGTTAAGCGTAGTTTTGTTGGATAATTTTTAGGATTAGGTTCTCAAAATATATTTAAAAAATATTAAAATGGATTGAAATGAATTCGCTCTTCATTGTTTAGGTTAATAGTTCACATATCACATTTTTTAACTTGTTTCGGATGTCACGCCTGTCCGCATAAAACTTTGCTAGCTCAGGGAGAAGGGGTGGGGTTCTTCTAAGAGACAGGCCAAGTATAAGGGAAAAGTTTTTAGTAGCTATCACCCAAATAAATGTTTCCAAGTTCATAAATAGTAGCCAGGGGTTAGGGCACCACCTTGTTGACCTAAGAATAACAGGACTCCAACAAGGAAACCTTCCTGCAGGTGTAAGATGTACTGATGATTGTAAAGTTTCGTTCTAGCACTATATCATGAACTATGTGAATAAATATTTCTCCCTGTGGTTAGCCAGGAGTTTAAAACAAAAAGAAAACTGTTAAACTAAACACAACTACCTAAAAACAAAACAAAATAAATACTTATCCTCGTCACAAAATTTAAAAACACAACATGTTAGTGCGAACTGAAAAACTGAACTGTTTTATTCCCAAAACATAACTTATTGTTGAACAGAAAACAAATGTTAGAAACATATATATGAATAAATTAAGTTAAAATAAATAACAGCTGATCATCTGTTTACAAATCGATCGTTCACACATGCTAACTGTTTACTTTAACGTCTTGACTGTAATACAACTCCATGCACAGCAAACATTTATATGTCACAAACACTCCCCTTCCTCCAGAACATTTCCCAAATTTTCTAATCCTGAACATACTTCTTCAGATCAGTGACATGCCAGTTACCAAGTGCTTTTCCTTTTAGATCGGCCAGAGAATAAACTAAACTTGAGATTTTTCGTGTCACAACAAGTGGTCCAACAAAGCTGGGTGCCAACTTCGCCGAAAAGTGTTTAGAAGCATCCGACTGAGGGTAATTTCTTTTTAGCACAAGGTCATTAACTTTAAACTCTACGTGTCTCCTCCTAAAGTTGTATCTCTTGGCATTATTCAGATGTGCTTCCTTAAGTCTGTCTGAAACTTCTTGGTGGAAACCTTTTAGCTCCTTAAATTTTTCCCCATATTGCTGACAATCTTCAATATCTGGAGTATCCCCATCTTGCAGAACCTCGAAACTCAGACCGGAAATGGCATGTTCCCTTCCAAAATTTAGGAACGCAGGAGTATGCTTTGTGGACTCATGATGAGCGGTGCGCAAGGCAAAACCAATCTGTGGAATATATTTGTCCCAATCACGGTGATTATCATTCACATAAGCTCTTAGCATAGACACGATGTCACGATGCACACGTTCAGCAGGGTTTGCCTGAGGATGTCGGCTGGCATTAAGCAGTATCTTACAGTTATAACTCCTTGCTAATTGGGTCACAGGTCTTCCAATATATTCTGAACCGTTATCGCAAATGATATATTTTGGTATCCCAAACATTAGAAAAACATCATTTTCCAGGTGTTGCGCTACAAGTTTGGCTGTAGCTGCTCTAAGAGGACGTAAAATTGTAAATTTTGTAAAGGTGTCCGTAACAACAGAGAGATATTTGAATCCTTTCATGGATCGAGGTAGAGGCCCAATGAGATTAGCAGCCAACATCTTGAAAGGGGCATCCACACCACGGTAACTGCCCATCATGCCAGCTGGCCGTTGTTGGTCATATTTGGTACATTGGCAAACGTGACATTTTGAAATATAGGAAGCAATGTCCTTCCTCATATTCGGCCAATAGAAAGTTGTTGCATCCTCTTAAAGGTCTTCAATACGCCTTGGTGTCCACATGTTGGTGGGGCGTGGCAACCTTCAATCGCCATAGATCGCAATTCTTTAGGTAGTACCAGTCGCCAAGTATCTTCATCGAGTGATGGGTCAAGCCCTTCAACTTTCTTCCAAAGTTGCTTGCCTTCAATACGCCACTGACGATAATTGTCACATTGCTCTTTAACTCTTTTCAACATATTGTTGTACCACCGATCTTTCACCTCATTTGGTATTTTGATAACTGTAAACACAGTAGGCTGTTCAGGGCTTTTCTCCTCTTCAGAAATAGGCATGGAGCGGGACAACATATCTGGGACAATATTTTCCTTACCCTTACGATGGACTAGTTGAAAATCATAAGATTGCAAACGTGTAGCCCATCTAGCTAAACGTCCAACCGGATCTTTAAGGTTATTTAACCACAACAAACTATAGTGATCAGTGATTACTGTGAACCGGGTGTCTTCAACGTACGGTCTGAATTTCTCAATGGCCCAGATTACAGCTAGGCACTCGCGCTCAGTAGCAGAGTAGTTCTGCTCTTGTCCTGTTAGAGTTCGGCTGGCATACGCAACCACCACCTCGCCTTGTCCACTACTCTGGCTAAGGACGGCTCCCAGACCATAGCCTGAAGCATCGCATGAGATAATGAAAGGTTTAGTGAAGTCAGGGCATGTCAAGATTGGAGCAGAGATTAAACAAGCCTTAATGTCCTGAAATGCTTGGTCAGCCTCTTGGGTCCACTCAAATTTTGAACGTTTTCTGAGGAGAGACGTGAGTGGGTACATTCTGCTGGCAAAATCTTGAATAAATCTCCTATACCACGATGCGGTTCCACACACTTGGCGGACTTCCTTCTGATTCTTAGGAACTGGAAGGTCCACAATGGCCTTCACCTTCTCTGGGTCGACGTGTAGACCCTCTTTACTAACTACATAGCCCAGGTATTTTAACTCACTTCTACAAAATTTACATTTTTCTTGATTCAAGGTAAGTTTAGCTTCACGGACTCGCTTAAATATTTCAGACAATATATCTAGATGCTTCTGAAAAGTGGGTGTGACTATAATTATGTCATCCAAATAGACAAACACGTATGGCTCTAAGTCAGGACCTAACACATTGTCCACGAATCTTTGCCATGTAGCGGGTGCACCACAAAGTCCAAAGGGCATAGTGACGAAATGAAACAGCCCTCTTCCGGGAATTGTAAAGGCTGTTTTTTCCTTGCTATCCTTTTCAAGTGGAATTTGCCAGTAGGCACTGCGAATATCCAGACTGGAGATAAATTTGGCATCCCTAAGTCTGTCAAGGATGGAGGTTACGTTTGGCAACGGATAGGCGTCCTTTTTACTTACTGCATTAACCTTGCGAAAATCAACAACAAACCTCTTTGAGCCATCAGGCTTATCGATTAAGAAGATCGGAGAAGACCATTCACTCTTAGATGGCTCTACTACACCCAATTCTAACATTTGAGCCAATTCCTTGTCTATAAGCGCTTGTCTGGCTGGTGACACCAGAAAATACCGTTGTTTAATGGGTGGGGAATCTCCCGTGTTGATAACATGCTGAACTTGATCAGTACGGCCTAATACTTTAGGTTCGTCCTTGAAAAAGCCATCCACAATTTCCTTCAACCTAGCCTTTTCGTCTACGGATAGATGCTCATCTGATCTGATACCATCAACAGAGCTAAAAAATGCTGTACGCAGTTTATTTGCAAAATGCCACTCCCTATTGTGAAAATCAGCAACAATATGCATGGCTTCCCAAAAGTCAATGCCTAATATCAAGGACTGATGTAAAGTTGGCACCACCAAAACCTTCAAATTCTCTGTCCTTCCTTTCAACGTGATAGGCAAGACCACGAACCCACTAACCTCATGACGCTGTGCATCCGCAGTTTCTACAAATTTATCATTAGTCAAGTGAAGATGAGCAGGGTAAGTATCAATAATCCACATCCCATCTTTGCCCAAAATGGTATGCGAGGCTCCTGAATCCAACAAAGCAGTAGTCTTTTTGCCAAACACTCGGACAGATAAGTACGGCCTAGGATCATTGATTTGGTTCTTAATCAAATAACTTAATTGGTTAGTAGTGGAATGTTTCTGGGAATCAGCTTCAATTACTTCACTGATTCCCTGCTCTGCAAGTTTTTTGGACGGCAAGAAACACAGTCTCTTTTTAAGGTATCATCTTTTCCACAGCCATAGCAAAATTTCCTCCTGGGCCTATGACAATCTTTGAACCGGTGACCAACTGTTCCACAATTCCAACAGGTGATGTCAGAATGGCTACCAGAGAATTTATGTTGCACGCTAGCTACTCTATCTGTGACCACTCTTCTATTCCGATGAGGTTCCCAGTAAGCTAGATCAGGTTCCAATACAGAATCAATCCTGGGAGAAGGTCTAGGCCTTGAAGTTCGCAAGCGACCTGCTTCTGCTCGACGTCCCATAAAACGCAGATCATCTAGACTCTTAATTTCAAACAATGCAAGTCTGCCCTGCAGCTGTGGGTGCAAATTATTAAAGATCTGGGCCAGACGAGTCGATTCTGGAATCCGGACAGATAGCCTACCGTACAAGCCTTCCATAGCTGCCATGTACAGGTCAATAGATTCTTGTTCTCCTTGGACTCTGTTGAAAATTTCTTGCTGAAGTCGGAAGTCGTAGTCAGGGGGCTGAAATACTTCTCGCAGTTCCCTACATAACTGTGTCCATGAGTGAATCCTACTGGTAGAAGCTCTGTACCAAACAAGAGCGGGGCCAGAGAAAAGATCAACAGCTGATTCAAAAAGTTCACTATGAGTAACTCCGCGAGCTCTGCGCAGTTCCTCAACACGTTCCAAAAAGGCAGCAACGCTAGATCCATTATTGTCAAACTTGATTCCCCACTTGTAAACAGGAACATACTTAGGACGGACACCAGGACCAGAAGTTTCCCTGAGAGGATTGGGATCCATTACTTCCTCAACATGCGCAGAATTTGAGCTGTTAACTACCGCAGACCCTTTCCTAATTTCAGTAGGTAGGCTGAGCCGCTGTACAGGTAAATTATGTTCCATATTAGCATCTGAACGAAGACTAAGAATACGACGTGCAGGCAAAACATGGCCACCAGCATTACTATCGCCTTCCTTCCCACAATCAGTTGTGGACGGTGCAGACAGATGTGTAGAATGAATGACAACCTTAGCCGTATCCACCTGATCGCCTTTCCCACCTGAAAACTGGGCCTTAAGAGAGTCTATTATTTCCTTAGTTTTAGCTTGTAACTCCGATTTGTCACTCTCTTGGTCGTTATCAGCATCTGCAGCAACTGGAATCCTTCCAATACGCAAATAAAGATGAAACAAGCGAGCAACTATATGGTGGTATTCATTGTCCTTAAAATTGCCCTCATAGTCAACAACACAAGCCAAAAAGTCTTGAAGCTTTTCTTCACATTCCTCCAGCTCCTGCAAAACATCTAAGGAATTGACCACAGCTACGCTAATTTCCTCATTATTAGTCATGCTTTGCTGTAATCTCCTTCTAAGTTCGTTTGCATTACCATCAGTATTTAAACCTCTGATCTTAAGTTCATATTCTACCTCCTGCTTGCGAAGATGATACACATTAATGTTGATATTTACACCAAGTTCCAGAGTAAATCAGAAAATTGCATACACTTAATTTTTACAAGACACTTTATGCTTTATAAAATATCTAATAATATCTCTTAATTCTTCTATTGTTCACAAAACCTATAACATAGGCCCCACGTTCGTGCGCCAGTTGTCACGACTGTCCGCATAAAACTTTGCTAGCTCAGGGAGAAGGGGTGGGGTTCTTCTAAGAGACAGGCCAAGTATAAGGGAAAAGTTTTTAGTAGCTATCACCCAAATAAATGTTTCCAAGTTCATAACTGAGTAGCCCGGCTAGCTCAGTCGGTAGAGCATGAGACTCTTAATCTCAGGGTCGTGGGTTCGGGCCCCACGTTGGGCGCCAGTTGACACGCCTGTCCGCATAAAACTTTGCTAGCTCAGGGAGAAGGGGTGGGGTTCTTCTAAGAGACAGGCCAAGTATAAGGGAAACGTTTTTAGTAGTTATCACCCAAATAAATGTTTCTAAGTTCATAAATAGTAGCCAGGGGTTAGGGCGCCACCTTGTTGACCTAAGAATAACAGGACTCCAACAAGGAAACCTTCCTGCAGGTGTAAGATGTACTAATGATTGTAAAGTTTCGTTCTAGCACTATATCATGAACTATGTGAATAAATATTTCTCCCTGTGGTTAGCCAGGAGTTTAAAACAAAAAGAAAACTGTTAAACTAAACACAACTACCTAAAAACAAAACAAAATAAATACTTATCCTCGTACAAAATTTAAAATAATACAAAATTTAAAAACACAACATGTTAGTGCGAACTGAAAAACTGAACTGTTTTATTCCCAAAACATAACTTATTGTTGAACAGAAAACAAATGTTAGAAACATACATATGAATAAATTAAGTTAAAATAAATAACAGCTGATCATCTGTTTACAAATCGATCGTTCACACATGCTAACTGTTTACTTTAACGTCTTGACTGTAATACAACTCCATGCACAGCAAACATTTATATGTCACACGGAACAAAGGTCTATTTTGCTACTCAGGCACCAGAGTACTATAAAGCTGTGTAAGATAGAAAGATTCAAAATGCAAACCACTGACCTCCGACATAGTTTTATATTATTTAAAGCCCTACACTGCTGTATTTCGAATATTTAGTTTTTACTGTAGTATTTAGTACTAGCTGTATTTCTAGTAGTATTAGTGTTTATATTTTGAAGAATTGGGATTTTTTATTTTAAATTAATATTATTTGCTCATGCGCATATTAAGATTTATTTGAAAAGAAGGAACCTCTTAAACAGGCATTGCCTTAGGAGGTCCTAGTATTTTCTTGAAATATGTAATTTATGAAAGGTTTTGTTCTAGTAGTATAAGTTTTATTTTGTTAACAGAGAATTAAGAAGAAACCTTTTTATGTTTAAATGTAATTATATGTATTTTATGTATATATTTCGAGAAAATAAATATATTCTTATTCTTATATTTTAACATTAGTTTTAAATGTGCGTAATAAAGTTGTTTCTAATTAACTGCTTCTAGATAGATTATTACATATTTATGGAAATTATCTTAATATTTCAAGTCATTATATGAAGATTAATTCGTGTTAATAATTTTAAATTTAACATGTATTATCCTAATAATACGTGTTATATAACAGTAATAATAAATAGAGCTTTCCAATAATAAAGTTTATTTACTATGTAGAGTTTGTTTGTAGCATTAATATTGCATTACCTTAATACATTATTTAGCGTGTTTGGGCTTACGCACCGTAACTTATTGTAGTCAGTCAGGCACAATCTAAAATTACTCATATAATTTGAAACGAAACAGCAAATATTTAAAAAACATATGACAGTTCTATTTTATAAAAGAATCATTTCCTAACTCATAAAGTAGACCATTATAACTCTAAATTTGTTTCGTTACATGTTACAAAGTTAGGAGTACATTTTACTTTGACAAGTCTCACAATGCTTGTCAATAACACAACTTGTTCGTTACTTTGTTGTTGATAGAAACACAATTCCTGAAAGTCAGGTTTGGTCTATACAATATGTTTCGTTTTTACCATGTCTCAGGGATTTGAGTATCTCACTAGCGCTCACACAATACTTGATAATAACCCACTTGTAAATTAATATGGTGTTTATAGAACGCCGATCCTAAATGTGAGATTTGATCAATGCCAAACATTCATCAATGGCAAATATTTAACAAAACACTGAATATTATTATACATTATTGTTGCAATGATACTGAAAACGTTTCGTGATTTCATCCGATTGAGTCATTTATTTAAATCAAATAAATACTGACGTTTAAGTTTGTTCTAGAATAGTAATGATTTATTTATTCTGCTTTTGCTGATAATCAGTGTATTGAAGACGAAGAGCTTTGTGCATAACGAAAGTGAATTATTATAATTTACTGTTATATACTACAAATATTTCTGTTTCTGTAGTATTATTTAATAAGTCGCTATTTTAATGCTGAATGTTGTATTCACAGTGTCTTAATTTGAAATTGGAATGTTTCAGGTTAACGAGGTACTTAACGTTGCAATTTATAAATCCATTTCAATATTCAAATACCACATTATTCTACACTAATGGACTTACTAAATTAAATGTTTGATCCGAATATTTGATTGCCTTCTTACATTAAAGTTGATACAACATTGATTGAGGGACACAATGTGCGAGTATTTTAGGTAATATTACTTATAATGGATAAAATTACTTTCGCAATATTATAAGTTCAATCTTACTTAAATGTAACTATCGTATTTTTGTTGAAACTTATAAATGATATAAATATTAAAAATTGTAGATTTAGTATTACAAAAAATATGTATTTAAAAACATTTAGATGCGCATTTACTAAATGTTCGATTTAACAGGCCACAACAATGATACACTAATTGTAGTAATAACTAAGCATGATATATAAATTATAGACAGCAGATATTATTGTAGAAAATTATCAACTGTCACAATAATGAAGTATTCTTCAAACTCTTCACTTCCTGTTCCTAAATATTTTATACATCATCAAACAGCAGGGTTATAGACATAATGACTACTAGGACATCCATAAAAGGTCATGTAATAGTCAGTTTTGAGACACTCAAGTAATGCGGACTATTAAATAAAGCCTCTTGTTCACGTGAAAAAAAAATTTCTAGTGAACAAAACCCCTTAACACTTCATCCGGTGGTAGTTTTATTTGTCGGTTATTGCAATCACTTTACAACTGTGTTCCTTATTAATTTTATTTATTTATTTTATTTTTATTTATTCTTAAGACGCCGATCGTCAAGATATGGGCGAATATGGATTTCGAATGAGTGTGATGAGTGTATATGAGCGAATGTAGTAGTCATTGTTACAAACTAAGGCCGACTATTCCTTAGAAAGTGTCATTAATTATTAGCCCAATGACAAATGAACAGCCGGCGGTTATCAGCTGATCCTTCTCAAAATGTATTGACTCTGAACTTAATTAATGGCTGGAACATATTCCACATACTATGTAATACTAGTACAATAACAAAATAAAACACACTTAAATTGGCTGGACCATGACAAAATTCAAATAAAAAAAAAAAAAATATAAATAAAAAAACAACTTCATACCCAAAATAATACAGTAAAAAGTATCATATCCATCGTAATACAACTAACTCTGTAGTGGACCGACTGGATTTAACGCTTGTTATGTAACTATCCTAAGAAATGCCCGTAATAACGGTACAGTATATTATTGTGGATTTTACGTTTAATTTTTAAAAACAATACGTAACTAATAAATTATTCAATTCTTAGCTGTTTAGTAACAATACGAAACTAATAAATTGTTCAGTTCTAAGCTGTTATTTTGTTCATAAATATTCCTTAATAAGTTTAAAAATGGCATAAATATGTACAAACTCTGAACAAAAGTTTTACTAATGTGCTCGAAATGTTTGAAGCAATTAATGTTACCAGCACGCCAAATTCATGGTTTCCTAAAACAGTTCAGGAAACGCCTGATAAAGCCTAGGAGCTAGAGAATTTACAATTGTCTTCGTTACAGATTATATGAAATATTCCAGATATCATACGACCAGATATGTCAGATATTACTTGATATCGTTATCATGTGTAAATGCCTATTTTCCCTATACACATAATTATCCCTTAATTTAGCGCCTGTTCAGTGGATGCAATTTTTAAAAAGTGCTATTATCACCTTGTCATTCTAATTGTTATGTAAGCATATTGTGGTATTATTGTAGAGTTTATCAGTCCTGTGCTAGCATCAGTGTATATTGTGTTATTATTGTAGAGTATATTGCTCCTGTGCTAGCATCAATGTATACTAATACGTCTCATCTATGGATTAATATTCATTATTATTATGCATTATGTATTACGACCACTCTTCTTAAAACCGAAAGCTTCAAGTTGATGCTTAAAAATTCAACAGTACACAAAATTACGTTCAATTAGAATAAACAATAAAAATGTATCTACTTAAACATAATTTTGCTTACCGTTCAATATTTAAGCTTGAAATTGTAGCTTTTGGTTTTAAGAAGCGTGATCGAAATTAAAAGAAGAGTAAAACAGTTGGAGGGCACATTTGATGTTCTTAACTTTTGAACAAATCCTTAAAATTAAAATGTAGTTAATAATTTAAAATTATACGAAATAAAAGTTTTCGTCTCAGCTATTTATATTCTACTTTAATATTAATTCTGCTTTTATCGTACATGTAAACATTAGCAGAAACAAACCAACTGTCCAAATATATCTGTTTTCTCATTGTTATTTATGAACTGTTTTGGAGGCCAGACAATAATTTCTTTAGTATATTTTATAATACATCTTTATTAAAGTTATAGTTTGACTTACAATATCAAGCGTACTGAATGTAAATTATTTTATATCGAATTGCCTCTGGAGGCTGTAGGTAAGGTCTCTACGACTGGGAGACACACTATTGGGAGTTTGGTGGTGTAATTTCTAACAAGCTTTGCTCGTTACTGTAATTATTATAATTATGTAAATATTATCTGTTTTGTCTTCCTCAGTTTATGTTAGGTCATTTAAGATGGCCTTGTGGTCTTGGCAGGGTTACAAGTGACAAAGTTAGCTAAATGATTTGTCATTATTGGTCACGCACCTCTTCATCCCGTACTCTCCTTTCTCCCAGCCTAACCCTTAGCCGACTGCAGGGTTACAAGTGACAAAGTTAACTAAAGATTTGTCATTATTGGCCACGCACCTCTTCATCCCGTACTCTCCTTTCTCCCAGCCTAACCCTTTGCCGACTGCACAGAAGTTATTGTTTGTATAAACATGAAAATGATAATAATACTTTTAGGAAAGGAAAGTACTATTGCATCGTTTACGAATGTTTTCAATGAAACCAAACACTGCTAACACTAACTTATTAATCATATCTACTTAATAATGATGGCATGTTATTTCAATTGGTGATGCTAATTTATTAACTGCATTTAATAGATTCTTATAAATTAAAGAAGGTGATATAATAACGATACATAAATAAATATTATTTAATAAGAGCAAGATAATAAGAGAGAATAGGGTATAAAAATACCATTAGTTTCTGATACTTAAAGGTTGGATGAACGATTGATGAAGGTTTGTGGTTAATACTATTATTCGTTAAAGGAATATCACTCGTTAATAGAAGTTAAAAGACCAATTTATTCTAACAATATTTCCTCCAACTTTCCTTCCCCTCTTATTCCCTAAGCTCACATTTGACGACATCCGTCTGGTTCTAATTGCCTTCAGCTTACAAGCTCCATTAGCCTCCCCCCCCCCTCTTAGTTAAACTTGACACAAATCCTCATTCTACACCCTCACCTTAATATGGTTGACTTATTTTAAATCTTAACAACATTTCTGGGAATCGTCCTGAACTGTTTAACACCTCACGTTAGGTTACGTGTTCTGAAGTGATATACGCGTGTCCTATGACAATATTTAAAGATTGATAAAATCATATAAATTAAATTTTTCAGAACATAAAAACCAGATATTAAATGTCTTCCCAAGATCCGTAACCTTTTAACTATTTGCTTTATGCACTAACAGAGGTTATTTACTTTATTATAAAAACAAGATAAATAAATACTTCTAAATAATACGGATATATTTGGCTACCAAAATTGAAACAAGTTCCATTCAAAACACATTGTCAATAATCACACTAATTAGAAAATTACATAGTTTGTTTGTAATGATTACTATCATAAAAAAAAACGAATTAATAAAAAATAATGAAAAATAAGTTAGGTCTAAACTTGAAAACCTCCTTTGTTATTCATAACTCAAATTTTAGTCCCTATTGCTAACCACACAATAGTGAAGTAATTATTTATAGTATACTAAATTATATTGGCATTTTTGTTTGCCATTAACAGATAAATATTTAAAATACATAATTTTCTTCTGTTTTTGTTCATAATATCTATAAGAATTTGTGTAAAAACTTCATTTGCACTGCATTCATTATGTTTTAAATCCAGTAATATTATCACGACAAAAATAAATAACAATTCTTGATATTTGTATATAGTCTACTATGTTTAGTATAAACATAAATATTGTAGTATTGTATGCATAGAGAATATTACATTGGAATGTGTTCCAATCCAAACAACACCGGCTGTTTGTGCCAACAAGGTAGCCGATATTACAGGGAAACAGGAGGAAGTCCTTCCTGTAATCTTCCACATGTAGAGCAAGTAGAATCGTTTATGAACAACATTTATATTCTGTTGTAGATAAATGTGGATCGAAATATAATGAGACTTATTTTGCAACGTGCGTAATTGGTTATATATTTCTAATTTGGGATAAAACAGCATTTATATTTGAAAGACATGAAATTATTCATTGAGAAAACTATCATGTAAATAAATCAATGAAACTTTCCTCCACATACATTCATTTTTTAATTGTTTCTGAAAGTGTGATTGTTTCAATGTACTTTAGTTTTCAGTCGAACATATTTGTATGAATGTATCTAAAGAGTCATTCATACAAATATTTATATCATTCACATTTATATTTTTTATAATATACATTAATATAATTTGACAATAAATTAGTGAAACCTTATTTTTAATTTATAAACTCACACAGGACTATATTTTATGATTAATAATTAAATATCAAGCACACAATCACTGTTTATAAATTATAGATACAGTTTTGAAACAACATACTAAATATGTTCATACATTTTCCTTGAACAATACTTGTTTCATCACTGAAGCCATGTTGTAAACAGTGTCGTGTATTCCTCTCCCAACAATGGAAGTGTTGAGTGATGATGACATGCTCTGTCAACACTGTGACAGCATGTTGCCTTTCACCACAACCACTGAGATGAAAGACAGGCTTTAGTAAATATAAACTCTGGAAATTACATTTTAAACAAAAAGAAACAAAATATGATGAATAGTTTACCACTAAATTTTAAAATAATGTTTTGAACAAGTGGCAATATTTATTAACAATTTAGTTGCAATTTAACAATGTAAATAATAAATGATATTATGCCACTCATAAAGTTTAGTTCTAGAAACACATTTCTGTGAAAAATTAATATAATTAAAAGAATTGCGTTTTTATTATTAAATTGGACCATCTTTATTTTTTTCATTTTTCATTTGAAGCCTATGCTGAGCATTAGAAATAATTGTTTTAATAATAAAAACTATCTGTTTTGTAGATGTAAGTCCAATATTTGTTGCATAAAATATACATACCTTAAGCTTCTATTTATCCTTAAATTAATTATACCTTAGTTTGAGAAATGTTACTTCATTGATCACTTCTACGTGTAGAGAAGTTTGTTGTGCTTACATTGGTTTTGTTGTTGTTTTATTATTTATATTACTATAATCATCTTGTGAACCTAAGTGCTCCTTGTTAGATACTCTTATTTATGAGCATTAGGTCTAGTTTCATATCTCAATCTAACCACTGCATAAAATAAATATACAGCTTCGTAAAATGATCAAAGCTATACCTTTAATTGTTAAAACAAAACCCCAAATTATATTTATTGTTTACATAAGTAAACAACATTATTTACATTAATTAATTCTAAATTTCATTTATTTTTTAAAATATGTTCACTATATTCATGTCTAATTTCCAAATACCTTTATAATTGTTTAATAACATTAAATTAATTTAAAAACAATTATAACATACTGTCTTCATTTAACCAAATAAGTATATTAAAACTAATCATATCGTATTTTACAAAGTTATAAATCATAACGAAGGGTTACAACAATCAAATACCACTTTAAAAAGTAAACGATCATAACTGTAAATTAAATGTGACACATCACTAACTAGTTGTCACCAACTCTGCGGGTGGAAATTGTTAAGTTAATAAATAGGCTACACTGTTAATGCATTACATTGTGTAACTGTTTAATTACACATTACTAACATGTTCTGGCACAAGAGCAGTTAATGTGACCTTTAGGTTCCAACCAACTACCCTGGTTGGAATTGTTAAGTGAATTTACATGCTCTGGTAACTTCATTACATTGTGTAACTGTTTAGCACACATCACTAACATGTTGTGGCACAAGAGCAGTTAGTGTGAAGTGTAGGTTCCTACCAACTACCCTGTTTGGGATTGTTAAGTGAATTGACATGCTCTGGTAACTTCATTACATTGTGTAACTATTTAGCACACATCACTAACATGTTGTGGCACAAGAGCAGTTAGTGTGAAGTTTAGGTTTCAACCAACTACCCTGTTTGGGATTGTTAAGTGAATTGACATGCTCTGGTAACTTCACTACATTGTGTAACTATTTAGCACACATCACTAACATGTTGTGGCACAAGAGCAGTTAGTGTGAAGTTTAGGTTCCAACCAACTACCCTGTTTGGGATTGTTAAGTGAATTGACATGCTCTGGTAACTTCATTACATTGTGTAACTATTTAGCACACATCACTAACATGTTGTGGCACAAGAGCAGTTAGTGTGAAGTTTAGGTTCCAACCAACTACCCTGTTTGGGATTGTTAAGCGAATTGACATGCTCTGGTAACTTCATTACATTGTGTAACTGTTTAGCACACATCACTAACATGTGGCACAAGAGCAGTTAGTGTGAAGTTTAGGTTCCAACCAACTACCCTGTTTGGGATTGTTAAGCGAATTGACATGCTCTGGTAACTTCATTACATTGTGTAACTGTTTAGCACACATCACTAACATGTTGTGGCACAAGAGCAGTTAGTGTGAAGTTAAGGTTTCAACCAACTACCCTGTTTGGGATTGTTAAGTGAATTGACATGCTCTGGTAACTCCATTAAATGATTGTTAAATGATTACATGGTCTTGTTACTCCATTACATTGTGTAACTATTTAGCACACATCACTAACATGTTGTGGCACATGAGCAGTTAGTGTGAAGTTTAGGTTCCTACCAACTATACAGGTTGGGATTGTTAAATGACGACATGGTCTCGTTACTCCATTACATTGTGGAACTATTTAGCACACATCACTAACATGTTGTGGCACATGAGCAGTTAGTGTGACGTTTAGGTTCCTACCAACTATCCAGGTTGGGATTGTTAAATGACAACATGGTCTCGTTACTCCATTACATTGTGGAACTATTTAGCACACATCACTAACATGTGGCACATGAGCAGTTAGTGTGAAGTTTAGGTTCTAACCAACTACCCTGTTTGGGATTGTTAAGTGAATTTACATGCTCTTGTAACTCCATTAAATGATTGTTAAATGATTACATGGTCTTGTTACTCCATTCCATTGTGTAACTATTTAGCATACATCACTAACATGTTGTGGCACATGAGCAGTTGGTGTGAAGTGTGGGTTCCTACCAACTACCCAGGTTGGGATTGTTAAATAATTATATGGTCTCTTAACTTAATTATATAGTGTTAAACCGACATTTCATGTTACACGAGCTATTACTGTGAAATCAGGATTGTTATTAACTTTAAATGTTGGGAATGTTAAGAGATTAAATCCTGTCTTAACACCATTACTATATTATAATATTTTTGTTAGCATTTTTGAATATTTATTGTTAGTAAGTGTTTAAATAAACGATGAAGATGTTATAGTATATTTATTTACGCATTCTTTCATGTTGATTTCTACAAACCATTTAAGTCATAATTTTCATTGATGTTATTACCCACAGGTAACTGATATGAAACATTATTCTGAAATATAACAATATTCTTACACTAAAGGTGTGCTTATTGTTGATCGTATCTACAACAAATATATTACTTAGCCGATGTGGTTTCTATGCAGTGTGAAATTTTGGGTACGCAAATGAATATATAGCTGAAATTCAACTCTTTGAGTAAGGTTACAACAACTGAAAAACACATGAACTAGCCTACAGACCTCTGAAGTTGTAATATAACAGCTTAAGGTGCTGTTACAATATTTAACAGTTCACTAACGCAACTGCTTTTAAAGTATTCACTACTGTCTACTTATCTTTTAACTCTTTAATGTTATATGTTACTGTAGACTGCCTAACCGTTAGCTCACGTCATAAATAAGACCATTTTTAATTTATTTTCATTGCCACTGACTAACAATTGTTGTAAAATTTTCACATAAATTATTCAGGTATTTAAACCCTTGGGAGTAGGAATTTTGCCCAAATGTCCTAAATTTAACATTTTATTAAAAAATGTTCATGTTTTTTAACGTTCTTTTGTTACAACTCCAGTTTTTTAATGCTGTTTTTCAGTATTCATTTATTGAACTTTATCAAACTGTACATTTATATTAAGTTTTAATTAACATAAAATTAAATTTATAACAAACAGGTCGATTAAATACAAGTAGAATGGTGTTCTCCTCCCTTATTATAAGTAAAAATTTGCCAAAAAGTGTTTATCTTGTACTGTGAACAATAAAATATATTAAATATGTAAAATGAAGAAGGAACAATAAAAGTACTATTAATTACAGTATAACATATAAAGTAAAATGAAAATTTTGTTAAAATTACATAAAGAAAGCTATTTAAAAAGTTGGTAAAAATTACCAATAAACACAAAATACGAGGTACGTTCCATTGTTAACCAAAAACAATTAGCCCTCTGTAATATTTGACTGTTATTCCCACTGCTTACACATACTACACAACATACGAGGTACGTCCAATTGTTAACCGATAACAATTAGCCCTCTGTAATACTTGACTGTTAATCCCACTGCTTACACATACTACACAACATACGAGGTACGTTCCATTGTTAACCGATAACAATTAGCCCTCTGTAATACTTGACTGTTAAACCCACTGCTTACACATACTACACAACATACGAGGTACGTTCCATTGTTAACCGATAACAATTAGCCCTCTGTAATACTTGACTGTTAATCCCACTGCTTACACATACTACACAACATACGAGGTACGTTCCATTGTTAACCGATAACAATTAGCCCTCTGTAATACTTGACTGTTAAACCCACTGCTTACACATACTACACAACATACGAGGTACGTTCCATTGTTAACCGATAACAATTAGCCCTCTGTAATACTTGACTGTTAATCCCACTGCTTACATATACTACACAACATACATGGTACGTTCCATTGTTAACTGATAACAATTACCCCACTGTAATACTTGAATGTTAATCCCACTGCTTACATATACTACACAACATACGAGGTACGTTCCATTGTTAACCAATAACAATTAGCCCTCTGTAATACTTGACTGTTCATACCACTGCTTACACATACTACACAACATACGAGGTACGTTCCATTGTTAACCGATAACAATTAGCCCTCTGTAATACTTGACTGTTAAACCCACTGCTTACACATACTACACAACATACGAGGTACGTTCCATTGTTAACCGATAACAATTAGCTCTCTGTAATACTTGACTGTTAATCCCACTGCTTACATATACTTCACAACATACATGGTACGTTCCATTGTTAACTGATAACAATTACCCCACTGTAATACTTGAATGTTAATCCCACTGCTTACATATACTACACAACATACGAGGTACGTTCCATTGTTAACCAATAACAATTAGCCCTCTGTAATACTTGACTGTTAATCCCACTGCTTACACATACTACACAACATACGAGGTACGACCCATTGTTAACCAATAACAATTAACCCTCTGTAATACTTGACTGTTAATCCCACTGCTTACACATACTACACAACATACGAGGTACGTTCCATTGTTAACCGATAACAATTAGCCCTCTGTAATACTTGACTGTTAATCCCACTGCTTACACATACTACACAACATACGAGGTACGTTCCATTGTTAACTGATAACAATTAGCCCTCTGTAATACTTGACTGTTAATCCCACTGCTTACACATACTACACAACATACGAGGTACGGCCCATTGTTAACTGATAACAATTACCCCACTGTAATACTTGACTGTTAATCCCACTGCTTACACATACTACACAACATACGAGGTACGGCCCATTGTTAACTGATAACAATTAGCCCTCTGTAATATTTGACTATTAATCCCACTTCTTACACATACTACACAACATACGAGGTACGGCCCATTGTTAACTGATAACAATTAGCCCTCTGTAATACTTGACTTTTAATCCCACTGCTTACACATACTACACAACATACGAGGTACGGCCCATTGTTAACTGATAACAATTACCCCACTGTAATACTTGATGGTTAATCCCACCTCTTAAGACATTCTACTCAACATACATGGTACGTATTTTGAAACAGGATAAAATTTACCTATTGTAGCAATTAACAATTATTAGAATTAGCGTTTCAGGAATAACACAACAAATACTACAATATTTTATTTCATTATAAAACATGTCATTCAAAACTGTCTTTGCACTATAAAGGGTGATATCTGAAACATAAACGAGCACGTGACAGAAGAGACAACTTAACACTTTTTCTCTACCAACTCTGCAATGTTATTCTAGGGCTTTGCCTTTGTTCGTGATATACCAAGATGTGAACAGTTTAAGTTAGTTACATAGTTTTAAAACTATAGATATTTAATACAATGATCTTTTCTGAAATACAATATTCCTAGTCTAAGTGTAGTTTCATTACTAACTTCTATAGTTAAATATATTTTTTAAGAATAATATTTTATAAGAAACTACATATTTAATTTAATATTACAAATAACTATGTAGGACTTACCAAGGTAATATTTTAAACATGTTGGACTAAAGTGATTTTTAATTTAGTTTAAAACTTTTTTTTTTATTTGAAGTGTATAGATTATATAATAGTTATACATATGGTGATCAGTGTATGTCCTGTGTCCCTGGACCTCATTGTTTCCCCTGATGTGGAAAAATAAACTTAAATATAATTCTTTGATCTAAAGTTAGATTGTAATAAAAATCTTTAACTCTTGAAGAAATAAAAATAAATTGAGATAAATTGAAGTATTACATTTAACCGCCATATATTCACCAAAGATAATCATTATCTACCCACCGTGTTGGATATTTAATGAGACACTGTTTGTAATTTCCAGCACATCACATCAAAGTAATATTTAAAATCACCTCTGTCCATTAGCTCGTGATTTATTGATGGCGTAATTTATGGGTTACGGTGTGCTGCTAATTTATGGGTTTATATTACGTTTTATTTAGCGTATTTCCAATAATTGATATATTTCCATCAGGTGATAGTTTTTACAAACCGTATAAAAATCACTTATATCATTTGTACTTTACTTTAATTATAATTAGTACATTTTCATAAACAATTGAAATGTTTAGTTTTACTTTATGTTTATTTTTATTTTAAGAAAAACTACGCAACTATCCTTGTATTTTGAGTAAATACGGTAAATGTAAAAACCTTTTAAAATGATTAACAGCCTTAATTCAAATATAAAGCCTCACACTAATTGTTATATTTATGTTCTCATTTTCTTGTAATTCTGATTTAATTATAAGTTAGCAGATTTAATTTGCAAATAACTGATTAGCCGTCTGGCCGTTCTAAGCTGCGGCATGATTCTCAATGCTTGCTTATCTTTTACACATGGTTCCCTCTAACCCGTTACATCAATATAAACCAGCGGTATCATCTTATAACAAGTTGCACAGTAACTGTGCTTTTATATATAGTTTATGATTTCTAATAATCTCGAAATATAGTAATCAGACTCAGAGGAAATTATTCTTAAAGAAGCTTATTTTACGAGATTTGGCCTTGGCCTGTGATCAGTTTATTGTTGTATTCCAATTAACTTTAATTCTTTCTCATTAAAATCAAAATTTTCTCCTAAATAACAAACTTTTGTAATTTATAAAAACCACTAAGTGTACTTTAGGAGAGTGGAAAGTAGGGCTGTGTCGGTCAGTGGAAACTAGGGCAGTGTCGGTCAGTGGAAAGTAGAGCAGTGTCGGTCAGTGGAAACTAGGGCAGTGTCGGTCAGTGGAAACTAGGGCAGTGTCGGTCAGTGGAAACTAAGGCAGTGTCGGTCAGTGGAAAGTAGAGCAGTGTCGGTCAGTGGAAACTAGGGCAGTGTCGGTCAGTGGAAACTAGGGCAGTGTCGGTCAGTGGAAACTAGGGCAGTGTCGGTCAGTGGTAACTTGGGCAGTGTCGGTCAGTGGAAACTAGGGCAGTGTCGGTCAGTGGAAACTAGGGCAGTGTCGGTCAGTGGAAACTAAGGCAGTGTCGGTCAGTGGAAACTAGAGCAGTGTCGGTCAGTGGAAACTAGGGCAGTGTCGGTCAGTGGAAAGTAGAGCAGTGTCGGTCAGTGGAAACTAGGGCAGTGTCGGTCAGTGGAAAGTAGAGCAGTGTCGGTCAGAGGAAACTAGGGCAGTGTCGGTCAATGGAAAGTAGGGCAGTGTCGGTCAGTGGAAAGTAGAGCAGTGTCGGTCAGAGGAAACTAGGGCAGTGTCGGTCAATGGAAAGTAGAGCAGTGTCGGTCAGTGGAAAGTAGAGCAGTGTTGGTAAGTGGAAAGTAGAGCAGTGTCAGTCAGTGGAAACTAGGGCAGTGTCGGTCAGTAGAAACCTACATAATGTGACTGTGAAAACCTCTTAAACGGCTCTTTTTGTTAAACAACGGCCTTATTACCGATATAAACCACAAGGAAATCCTTCGTCTCAAATTTCAACTTCTAATATTCTGTATATATCTAAATAAAGTAACTTATAAAGGCAGGTTTTTATGGGTTTACCATGTAATATCAGCAGGATGCGGCTAAATACAAATCAGTTTTAAACGCACTGGCTAAGATAAAATTTTCCTCCTTGATAATGCAGTTTAATAGTCTATAAAAATTAGTAAGCCTTCTTTTAGAATGTGCAAAGTATGAAAATTGATCTGAATCGTGGAATTTGAGCTTTTTAGCCATTTTTAGCCATGTATTATGAGCAGGAAATTACTTTATTCAATTTGCGTTTTGCAACTTTCCAAATAAAATCAGGTTCTTGTCCCAAATAACAACGTTTTATGGTCTAAAAAAATAGAAAGTGTATGTAAAGTTGGGCAATTGTGCCTGAATCAGTGGTTTCACAAAACATGCTTACACGTTCCTTATGATATGAAAATTGCTTTAAATCTACAGATATATTTTTTTCCAACAAAATTATGTTGATCTAAAGATCCAACATAAAGTGAGTGTGGGTGTGCGTGTGTGTGCGTGTGTGTGTGCGTGTGTGTGTGTGTGTGTGTGTGTGTGTGTGTGTGTGTGTGTGTGTGTGTGTGTGTGTGTGTGTGTGTGTGTGTGTGTGTGTGTGTGTGTGTGTGTGTGTGTGTGTGTGTGTGTGTGTGTGTGTGTGTGTGTGTGTGTGTGTGTGTGTGTGTGTGTGTGTGTGTGTGTGTGTGTGTGTGTGTGTGTGTGTGTGTGTGTGTGTGTGAGAGAGACCGTCTGACGAACAAAGTTGTAGATCACCACATATATGATACTGAAAGTGAAAGTAATTTTTCAATAGAAAAATTCTTTTAGCAACTCCAGGCTGAATATAAAAAGTTATCTACATTTTTTTAACTACCTTTTTGCAAGCCTATTATTACACAATATACATAAATTTTTTGGGAATATGCCTAATTTATTTTGAGGACTAATAATCATCTACTTGTATGTATTTGCCTTATACGAGTGATAAATATTTATTCTTTCCTATTTTAAAACCTTATATTTTAAAGTTCATCTTGAGCTAGGCTCTTTCTAATTTTTACTACACAAAAAAACAAATATTTTTTACCATTTATAGAACCATTTATAGAGGATAACAGTTAAAATTATTGTTTACAAGGATACTTTTCATTTAAACTAAGTGTAGACAGATTATAAATTAATACTAAAACATGTAATTTTTTTAGCTATTTTTTATATTTGTCACCTAAGGTGAATGAACAATGACGCGATGAATGTAGTCGGTGTACTGTACATAGTTCGGCAATGAGTTCCGTGGCAGATATGAACAGCTGTTGAACACCAACAGACAGGTCGGGGCAACCAGCTGTTAACTAAACACATCAGTGGTTACACGTGTGATAAGGATTACAATAACACTATACTAAGAGGAGAAAGGAACAGTTTAAATAAAACTTCATAACAGTTCATACAAAAAGATTTTATGAAACAATTAATTTACTGTCAAAGAAATGAATTATGTTCATATTGAAAGTAAGCATAACAAATCTACACATTTAATTACCTCACGAATGTGTGTTCTTTGTGACTAGGCAAATCATAACATTTATAAATTCTGAGATATCTCAAACATACATTTAAAACACCCCTTATGTGAAATGCTAATCGGTGACATATTAAATTTATCATAGCTGTCACTAAAATATATCAACCATGGTCTAGATTGAACGTATCAATATGAAAGAGGAAATCTTATGTATCTACGTATCAAAGCAATAACAAATATATTTATTGGGACAATAGGTGTGCTTTAGTAATTTAACCTTTAATTTAAATGTCAATATTATATGAATATTATTACATCGTATCGTATAGTCAGCTATCATTAAGCAGGTACTTACAATATTTTGAAGAACAGTTTTGTTGTGATTTATGTCAAGATTTTCCTTCAATAACCATATTGTCTTTATAACTATATTAGCTTGTAATTAGTTATTCATGATCACGCTAACTTGTCTGAGGTAACATTTTAACTATGGCAGGAACAACTGAATTTCTAGACTATAAAATGGTAACTAGTCACACTGACGTTACTGTTCAAATGAAACAGGACAATGTATAGTGACAATAAGGTAGCTTCCACAGAAAGAACATTTTTAACATCAAAATGAGGCTATAAAATAATCAGATTATCAAGCAAAACAGATTAACAGCTAATAAAATTGTCCTGATAGTTTTAAGAGAATTTTATGAAGTATAATGCTTTAAATTGAATTTAATAATCATTTCAATTAATAAGTGTAATTTTTAATCTTCGGGTATTTGAGAGACAACCTCTTAGATACAGCACCATTCCCATGCAGATGTAGATCCAAGAATTGACTGGTATAGTAGAGATCCTAATTCCCCAGGGGAGGGGATGTCAAACTGTTGTAGGGGACAGAAAGATGCGTAAATGGTGAAACTCGTCTCTATAGGACTGAAAAACAGGAACCAAACCTGTTCAAAGAGAATAAATCGCTAGTGCCATAAGTGAAATCAATTGTGTTTATTGTGTTTATTACTATAAATTAACCTTGAACCATTTATATATACATAAGACCTATAGGTCTCATTAGTGCCATGAAACACAAATTGAAAGTAATAACTCTGAATACACGTCCAAATGAGACAAAACAATTGTGTAGATCGTTTATGACAATTGTTACGCTTCTAATTAGACCATTTACTCTAAGGTGTACATTTATAATTATTACTAATAATTTATATAACAGGATTGTTGTTCCTCAAATGATATCTTGTTTAGGGAGAAAGTGTGGAAAACCCATTTAAAGAGAGTATGTAAGCACATTTGGTAACAACATTCCAATTGTCATGTCTATGTAGGGTGGGTATAAAGGCATTCAAATAGTGAGAACATTTAAGGAGTGGTTGATATCATGTAAATTGTAACATATATCTAAAGACAGTCTTCTTATTGATGTACAAAATATTAAAGGACGTCACTTTTCTCCATGTAAGCTAAACAAATGGTATATTCTTTATGTGGTATTTTTTCTTTAGTTGCGTGATAGCTAACTTTAATGTTTTATGTTATATTTATAAATAAATTTGTATTTTGTTTATAAAATTGAATATTTACTAACTATAAGATTAAAAAACTAATAATCATCATTGGAGCTATAAATGACAATAAAGCACAGGTGTTTAGTAGAGCAATATACATAAAAGGGTCCTTTCAACATAGTTTATGGTTGCACTTTAATTGAACAAGACTAATTCATTCATCATATCATTAAGTATGTAAGTGATCAGCCCTTCACAATGAATTAGTCCAATAATGAGCAAAAAGCCTATTATTATTATTTATAGAAAGGAATTTAGTATAAAAAATGGGCCTACTAGTTTCGAAATAAAAATGTGTTTGTATAAAAGTATCTTCGTTAGTTGAATTAAAATATTAAAATCAAAAGTTTTTGTCAGTATATACACAATGTTTGTCAATCTGACAGTATTAAACTATGATAAACAGACATTAAAATAAATATTTTGTCAAAGATAAATTCATGTTACCATTATCACACGTTAAAGGCAACTTCCAATATAGATTGACAGCTTTATTAGAAGTCATGTTAAACAGCTGATAATGGTAAGAGTGCTGCCAACATAAATTTATCTTAGACATAGTAGTAAGTTAATGTATTTTTTAAAATGTCCTTTAATTATAATTTAATACTGTCAAATCATGAAAAAAGAAACGCTACGCATACATTTTCCAAATTTTTTTATAATGTTTTCAGATTAAATATTTTTTTTAGTGTATATTAAACATTTTTAATTTCAATGGTAAGCTACGTAAGGAATCTGAACATTTTGAGCTCTAATATCTACGTTATTAAGCAAAATATCGCAAAACTATCAAGAATAAAAAAAGTCTTCTATAAGAAAAAAACAAAGTTGACCGCAATTTGGGAAAATGGCGGCCATTTTACAAAATTTGAAATATGCATTTTTAACTATCTAATAAAACAAGGTAAGGTTCCCCATTTAAAGTTTGCTGTCAGACTTATGGTTTCCAGGATCTCAACGGTGGTCCATTTAAAAAAGACACCCTGTATACAAAGGAAACACCGACAAAGAAAATATTAGTACAAGAACATGTATTTTTTATGGTGCTTGACTTTGGTAGGCTTTGGTTTGACACTCGGACCAGAGCGACTCATCCAGTTGTGAAGCCCTCTGTAAATTATCTCAGGCTATATCAAAGCTACGGTTTGACACTCAGACCAGAGGGACTCATCCAGTTGTGAAGCCCTCTGTAAATTATCTCAGGCTATATCAAAGTTACGGTTTGACACTCAGACCAGAGGGACTCATCCAGTTGTGAAGCCCTCTGTCAACTATCTCAGGCTATTTCAAAGCTATCATCTTCCTATCAAATATTGAATCTGTTATTATGTTTATTCAAACTTTCTATAAAATTTATTACTATTTCAACTAGAAAACTCATTTACCTTGCTTATTTTTTGGATGCAAAATTTAATCTAATAATCTTCGTAAGTGCAAAGATGATGCGTTGACACTATATAAATAGTGTCACTAATAATAATATGTATGGGCCATTGAGAGTGACATTTTCATTTCCAGCAAAAACTATTAAAATAAAAAAAAACTCCAGAATAAACTGTAACTAGTTTATATATGAAAAAACTAAATTTAATTAGCAAAATACAAATATATATATATATATATATTTCGGAAAAGGTAAACACCATCGATTATATTCATCTAATATTTTAAGAGGCGCTTCGGAATATCGTCATAAATAGCTTGGTATGAATGGCGTGTTTAGGGCCGGACTGAGCAAGTTTTATGTGTGTCTGGGTGTGTAAGCTAAGAACGGTCGTAACCATAATATGTACATATTTGATACAACCCTTGTAGTAAACCTTATACAGCCCTTGGGCTTATATGGAACATCGTATAACGTTTAAATCACATTGTCAATAAAGGCTTATATTCTTTGTTAAAAAGTCACTTACAATCCTTGTCTTACATAATTTAATTTTTAAAAAGCATTTCAATATCTCATTGTTTAGTTGAAATGACAGAAATTGTAATATTAATATAAATGAATTAAATTTAGGATAGTAAAACACTGTAATAAATAATAATGTTTCCTCTTAGCAAGATTGATAAATATCAGATTATATATTAAAAATAATAATTACTTGCATTTCGGATATTTAGAATGAGAAGATCTCACCACAGATTCATTTTATAGGACATGAAATGATTATCTTGTCCAGTATCATGAAAATGTCACAGAACGATCTCGGAACTTCAAACTCTCTAAATGTTTCTCAGTATAAAGCTAAACTCGGAAGTAGTTTGGTTACAAATATGAGTTGTATGTTCCTTAGAGGTCAATAAACTATTAAAGAAAGGTATTAAACTAAGGTTGAAAAATAATACGAATGAAATGACCTTAAAGCAAAATGTATATAAGTTTAAATTATAACAAAGATAACATTATTTTTTGTTATCGACTTAAAAAAACTTGCAATAAAATGTTAAGTAGTTTTTGTGTCATAATTTTAAGCAATGTTAAATATTATAATGAAATTAAAATGCCTTAATTACGTCATAGTGGATTATTAAGTAATCTCAACCATTATGGTGTGGGATTAGAATACATTTGTAAATACTTTACCATACGATAGCAAGATTAAGTTTAACTATAGTTTTCTTATGTATAAACTATAGAGTTAGTTTTTCTTTGATGAATGTATTCCAATTTATATCAGTGTACTACTAAACTATATAAAATATAATAGAAATATTAGGAGAAATTCAGTCATCAGCAAAATAACTGTTGTCCTAGGTATCGCTAGGCTCAATGTTGTTTTCACACGTCATACCAACCTAACAACTCTAGTACTCTAACCACAGTGACTAAATAATATGAGAAAATACATTTAAAATATTGTACCGATCAATATAAAGTTTTTTTATTGAATAATATTTTTCAACATTGAATAAAAATCATCACGATGATTAAGCTGAACTCATAAGTAGTAAATTAAATTTTACCAGAAGAGGTGAAAAATATATACTGAAAAACACAAGTCATATTGAATCTAAGAACGAAGTATAATATTATTTGTTTTCTTGCTATCCTTGCACCCTCTGGCTACCTTGTAAATGATTTTTTCTGAGGACAACTAAGATGATCAATTTTAATTCTATTCATTGAAACACTTCTAGTGCATTTTGTCTGGATCATAGCACATTTGAAATGCGTTATATTGTAGATTGGGTAAATATTTTAACAGATAAACACATTATTTGACAGTTAATTGTATACTCCGGTACAAGTAAAAAAAGGAAAAATTGTAACATGACAGTCTCTAATATATTTGTTCGTACTAGATTGATAAAAATAACGGACTTGCCTCCCATAGTATTTTTTAAACATGAATTAACATATCCTTAAATACTTAAAAATAATTCCAATATACTATAGTAATTTTGGTAGTTATACCTCTGTATTTAGGTCTAAGAGGCAATGTAGTTACAGTAGGAATGTCGAGTTAAGGAGCTACAGTTAACTGCTGAGATTGTAAAATACCTTGTTACTTAGTACTTCGAACCACTAATGCAGGTCTGAGGTAGTTGTGGTGACATTTTCAACATCCTTGTTTTGTCCCTGGACCACAAAACCAACTTTGTGTTGTTGCTACGGTCACATTGTTTACGGTGAGTTTGTGTTGGTACACGTTTGACATTTTCCATTATTTTGTGGGGAAACCCTAAATGACGTTTCAACCTGTTTTAACCCAAGTTTTTTACAAGTATTAAATATAAATAACATGTAATTAATCTATCATATTAGTAATAGTTTGAAGTGGTTTTCATCGTCTAATTTTTATTGTAAATTTTATATTAAATGAGTTACCACTTAACTTTGAAGTCCCTGATGAGGGTAGGTATCATCCAGTTGTATAGATTGCTAGGGATGATTAAATTGATATTCACATCAAAAAGGTAAATTTGTAATCAATTTATGTACGAAACATTAGTAAAAATCCAGTTCCTAGTATTATAAATTATTCAGAAAACAATGCGTTGAAACAATTGCTCTATAAACTTAAAAAAACATTGTATTACAGTTTATTAACAACGTTGTAAGTAGGCTATTTATCATAAAATAACGTGAAACTTTGACGAATCAAAACAAATCATCAATTATATTTAAATTATTTTTATAGTTTAATCACCTATAAAGTGAGCATTTGTTCATTACTGCAAGTCTTAGAACAAAACAACATTAGGTGATTAGTTTGACAAATAGTCTTTTAAGAAAGTAAATAAAAAATAGAGTCACACCATATTTTGTAATTATTTAAGCAATTATTCGTTCATTAATAAGCAGTAGTGGAATTTTACTTTGACGTTCTGGTACTTTATGGTCAATACATTATTGCAATTCCAACTCTTGCTGTAGGATAGATAGTCATTATATCTCGGTGAATTATACCATATGTTTCCTCTGTAATAATAATATTTACGTGGTATTGTTGCATGTACTGGTATTACATTAATTTCTAGGACATAGTTTTTTTGGGTTTTACATGGATGTGTGGCAAGCGTGAGTTATATATATTCATTTAAATTATAATTTACTGGAAAACTATTTATTTATATTTATCGAAAGGTTTTACTGCAAATTAAATAGTAAATAAATCTATGAGTTACATTATTGTTTGAACTGTGTCTACTTCCCGGTTACCATTGCCTTAAACCAAACTGGACAAGTTCAGAGGCCTATGTTGGGTGGTAGATCATATTCATATCTTTATTGTCGTCCAACAAGTTGTACATGCTTTGACAATGTCATTGTATATAATATACAGTCTTATATTAAAAACATGCGTCATTCCTAATATTACAATCTAAATCACTAGAAGTTAAGACCACTAAGGTCGTGCAGGTACATTTCATCTAAAGAATAAAAGACTTTACTTTTCAACCATTTAGTTAATACATGCTTAAAATTTAATATGCTTGCCATTCTAGCTGTGGTAGGTAACTTATTAAACAGTTGCACACCTTTATACATATATGTTTGTTGTGTTTTACTAAGTCTAAAATTCCTTAAGTCTATGTTGTTCTGAATCCTGGTATTATGCGAATGTATCTGACTTCTTAAATTAAACATGTTAAGGTTTTCTTTTACAAAAACCAATGACTGCAAAATAAAAATGCAAGGAAGCGTGAGTATTTCAAGACTTACAAAATGTGGCTTACACGACTCTGTGGATTTGATACTCATAATACTATGGATAGCTTTCTTTTGGGATTTAAAAACTTCTTTAGCTCCAAATGAGTTACCCCAGAGAATTGTGCCATAAGAAATGTGGGAGTGAAACAGTCCATAGTAAGCCGTAATGAGCACATTACGACTAACACACAACCTTAACTTCCTTAGGCAAAATATAGATAGACGAGAGCAAAGAGAGTTAGTATGAGCTTTCCAATGAAGCCCTGGGTCCAGACTAATGCCAATCAACTTAACAAATCTTCCAGGGTCAGATAGTCGACGTAAACTAAAAATAATGTCATCTGTTTTATTATCATTAACAACTGAACCATTTGCTTCAAACCAGAGAACAGCTATTTCTTGCATATAATTAATAATGACCTTATTGAGTTCAGAATTGCTGTTTGAAGTCAGTAAAGTTGTATCGTCAGCATATAGAATAGTTCTGTCAGGCACGAAGTTAGGAAGGTAATTTATAAAAACTGTGAACAAAAAGGACACAGGATAGAACCTTGGGGAATCCCACTAGTTACGTGTAGAGGGCTGGATCTCTGATTCCCTAGCTTTACAAATTGATAGCGGTCAGACAAGTAAGAAGATAACAGTGATAATGCATTGCCTTGAACGCCATAATAATACAATTTTCGACCGGTTTTTCATGATCTACCAAGTCCAAGGCTTTGCTCAAATCCAGGAGTAATGTTGAAACTTCTTATTTATTTTCATTTCCGTCATTAATAAATGAAACTAGGTTTTCCACGGCCTTAATTGTAGATAAGTTTTTTCTAAATCCATATTGAGTTGACGATAATAAATTATTTTGTTCAAAATACTCCACTACTTGATTTTTTTAATATCATTTCAGCAAATTTTGATATAACAGCAACCAAAGCTATATAGGCATCGTGGATAGTTTTCTTAAACCAACATGAAGTTGATTAAGTGAGTAAGAGTATATGACATTTCATTAATAATTATTTTGATTAAAACATTTGAAAGACCGAACACATCTTCTGATCTGGAGTTATTTAATCTATTTACAATACTATATATCCCAGGAATGCTAACTGAAGACCATTCAAACGAAGGCAAGCCATCATTTTTTATTCGTGACGACCTTAACATGTCTAAAGAAGTAGCTGCATCATAATTAGAATTTGTTGATTGTGTGGTTTTACTAATATTAACAAAAAACTTATTAAAATCATTTGCTATAATAGGTATATTCTGCGTTATTCCTTTTTTTTTTTGGCAACCGATCTGTTAGTGAATTAATAAAAGTCCAGGCACATTTACATTGATTGTTTAACTCAAGAATATCATTAGCTCTCTTTTTGGATAAGTCTATTTGTTTTCTGTACTATTGTTTAAGTTTCCTGTGAATAGGAAGAAAGTTAGGGTTAGATTTATATTTCTCATAGCTTATGTCTAATAGCAGCCTAATTTAACCTAAGTATGGAGTGGACCACTTTTTATTGTTATTATTTTTACTGTCACGCTTAAGCTCTTTTATTTTTAATGGGTAAGGATTATTGAAACTACTTGATAAGATATTCATAAAAATCTGAAAAGCTTCATCAACATTTTTAGCTGATAAAAAAACATTATGCCATTCAATTTTACATAATTCATGCTTAAGCCTATTTATTGTGGATTCATTTAACTGCCTATGAGTGATTGTTGATGGTGCACTACAAGGATCCAATGGTAAATGTTTTGATACACTGTTAACACTCAGAGAACTCACTTACAAAAGGAGTGCACTGTGGTCAGACATTTATGTTGAATTATTTCAAAGATATAAATTGATGGCTGCAAATTAGATATAAAATTATCGAGACAGACTGACATCCAAGTAGGTTGAAAATTTAAACAATAACAATCGTAAGACCTTAGTGTATTAAAAAAATTTGATACAAGTCTGTTACTACTTCTAGGATCTAAATTTAAGTCACTAGCTATTACTAATACTATTAAGATATTTTCTTATATTGCCAATTGAATCTAAACGTTCTGCCAATTTCTCAGTAAAAATGTCTAGAGCTGAGTCTGGTGTACGATATATTGACACAATTAGTAGCTTCAGTGAAGGGAGAGCAATCACAGCTGCCTCAAACTGTTTTAGCTCACACAGGAACTCAACATTTAGAATGTCATAAGATACTGATAAGGAGTCCTTGAGAAAAATAGCAGTCCCACCATAAGGCATAGTCCTAAGGTAACTCGCAGCTAATTTGTAATCTTAAGGCCGATATATGTCCAGTTCTTCATGTGTACACCAGTGTTCATTGACACACAATATATCACATTTGGTGTCATTTAGTAAAACTTCTAGAGAATTTACTTTATTTTTATTTATTGGACATTTAAGTGTTATATTATTATATTAAGACTATTATGTTTATTCTCATGCAGACTATGATCAAGGTCTAAGAGCTTTTTATCCCTGTATATGTGAATAGTTTCATTAGTGACGTTCTGTGAGTTGTCACAAGTATTTACTGTGGCAGAAATTATTTCTGCTTGAAGTGGAAAAACTAGATCCTTGGAGTCACTGGCACTAAAAAAGCGTTTGGACTAACACATTCAGTGGATTTATTTTGATGGGATACTTCAGAAAAACATGTAATTTTAGAACTTAAAACCACAGCTGCATATGACTCATGCACCTGAGAAATTGACTGAGTTGGAGAGGTTGGTATGGGGGCTATTTGGGTAGATCTTCCTACAGAAGGTGCAGTCATTTCCAAACGGTCAACTATAAGGTCAGCCAATATTCGTTTACCCGATGCACGAAGGTGAAGGCCGTATGATGTGTAATGGTGCCTGTCGATTCCACCAATATTCAACATATCTGCTCCTTCATATTTATTGCAGAGTTCAGCCATGAAGTTGTTGATGAGGCTGACAGTCCGATGAACGGGGCTACTAGGGAGTAGATCATATCTTGGTGGTAAAGACAAGAGGAGCACTCTGGAAGACAAGGTGCAGTGCTACAAAACACCCTCCAGATTACGGAATCTCGTGTTAGCCCTCCCAGCAGCGACGTCATTGGTCCCCACCATTATTACGTAGCAGTTTCCAGGTGGAGGAGCAGTAGTCGGGGCGATACTGAGCAGTCCAGCTCCTGGCTTGCACATTCCGCTAACCTTGGTCGAATGGCGGTGCATCAACGGCTATATCAGAGTATACAAATTACGAGCATGACTGGCTCCAACTATCGAAATGGTATGTTAACTTTAGGTTTGCAGGTTTCTCTTTTCCTGTTACATATTATATCTTATTATTCCTATTATTTTTGTGTTTGGAATAATTTTTTTGTTTTATTATGAGTTTTCGTACTATTATTTCGTCTCTGTATTAAATGAGGTGTACTAGGAACTGTACTAAATGCTGTTGGTTCCCTGCTCAATCTTGTGACAGTTCAACAGCAACTCAAACCTATTTTGAAGATCTAAATGATATTCAGAGCCGCTGCTTGGTGTTGCCATGTCTGATTTTAAGTGAGTCATCTTTAAGCTCTCAATTTCTTTCTCCAAACATCTGATTGTGGGTTGTAATTACTACCCAGTATTTTACTTATTAGTTCCTCGAAAATCACTAATATTATATGTTCGGACTATAACCGAAAATATTTGATAGGTCTCTTAGTTTGTCTAAATATTCATCTGGTGAAGTAGCCTCTCTATGGTTCTGTCAAATTAGTAACAAATATGATATAGTTTATCTACTTATTTCTAAAGCATATTCTTCCATATTTTGACGATTGGCATCTTAATAGCGATACAAATCGTAAATAATATGACATTATGATAGTGTAAGTAAGAAAAACAAATTGCTTAGTGTATTTAAATTTTTAATTATAATTTAGCTGATTGGTATATTTGATGAACCCCATTAGTTTACTGTAAAACAACTTGTAAAGAACACAACACTTGATGGATTATTCTAAATGATACCAATTAGTCATCAGCTTCCAATTTAGTGTAAGTAATAACTCAAGCGGAGATTTGTAAATTACAAGATATTTTACAACTCTATCTTACATTCGTATTTTGATAAAGAACTCAGATCTTGATTTAATTCTGATTTGTGCATTATGTAGGTTGAATATAATGTGTGTCAGCATTGTGGCTCAGTAACTAAGACTTCGGAATGCGAAGATCAGTGTCTAAGATTCGAATACACAACTGAGCTTAGGTCAGTATTTCACTCATTCAATGTAGTTATGTGAAATATAAAATGTATAATATGTTTTGATACTAAAATGAAAAAAAAAGAAAAAACACACACAAAAGGTTTACTCATACACGTTTTAAAATGTTGTATCTTTACTTCCAGGTAGTTAGCATAATTTAATACCCACAAGAAGTATTTACTTCAATTTTGTTTTAATGAGTGTTACTTTACAGGTTATTAATATTAATAATGTCAATGAAGTCTTTAAAAAATATAAAAATATGAATGATACAATTTTGAAGTTGAAAAATTTTTAATATCTAAATATATAAAGGATATTTTCTAAAAAGTAAAGCTAGTGAAATACGTAAAAGTTTAATTTTAGATCACTGAAACAATAAATAACCATAGTAATACAATGTTGTTATACATAGTGTTATGGTTTGTTCAGTGTGTTTCATAATCTAGGTATTATTATCACTTTTGTACTATTTAAAGTTCTATGTAAGTTCGTAATCTAATATGCCAGGTTTAAGTATTACTGTGTACTATTCACTATTAAAAACCACGTACCTAACGCACGTGTGTAAGTTCGTAATCTAATATGCCAGGCTTAAGTATTACTGTGTACTATTTATTATTAAAAACCACGTACCTAATGCACGTGTGTAAGTTCGTAATCTAATATGCCAGGCTTAAGTATTACTGTGTACTATTTATTATTAAAAACCACGTACCTAATGCACGTGTGTAAGTTCGTAATCTAATATGCCAGGCTTAAGTATTACTGTGTACTATTTATTATTAAAAACCACGTACCTAACGCACGTGTGTAAGTTCGTAATCTAAAATGCCAGGCTTAAGTATTACTGTGTACTATTTATTATTAAAAACCACGTACCTAACGCACGTGTGTAAGTTCGTAATCTAAAATGCCAGGCTTAAGTATTACTGTGTACTATTCACTATTAAAAACCACGTACCTAACGCACGTGTGTAAGTTCGTAATCTAAAATGCCAGGCTTAAGTATTACTGTGTACTATTCACTATTAAAAACCACGTACCTAACGCACGTGTGTAAGTTCGTAATCTAAAATGCCAGGCTTAAGTATTACTGTGTACTATTCACTATTAAAAACCACGTACCTAACGCACGTGTGTAAGTTCGTAATCTAAAATGCCAGGCTTAAGTATTACTGTGTACTATTCACTATTAAAAACCACGTACCTAACGCACGTGTGTAAGTTCGTAATCTAATATGCCAGGCTTAAGTATTACTGTGTACTATTCACTATTAAAAACCACGTACCTAACGCACGTGTGTAAGTTCGTAATCTAAAATGCCAGGCTTAAGTATTACTGTGTACTATTCACTATTAAAAACCACGTACCTAACGCACGTGTGTAAGTTCGTAATCTAAAATGCCAGGCTTAAGTATTACTGTGTACTATTCACTATTAAAAACCACGTACCTAACGCACGTGTGTAAGTTCGTAATCTAAAATGCCAGGCTTAAGTATTACTGTGTACTATTCACTATTAAAAACCACGTACCTAACGCACGTGTGTAAGTTCGTAATCTAAAATGCCAGGCTTAAGTATTACTGTGTACTATTCACTATTAAAAACCACGTACCTAACGCACGTGTGTAAGTTCGTAATCTAATATGCCAGGCTTAAGTATTACTGTGTACTATTTATTATTAAAAACCACGTACCTAACGCACGTGTGTAAGTTCGTAATCTAATATGCCAGGCTTAAGTATTACTGTGTACTATTCACTATTAAAAACCACGAACCCAACGCACTTGTGTAAGTTGTACGACATATCAGTCCATCAAACCACAGGACTTGCTAATGAACCAACTGTTGTTACAATTACTAAGAACAATATGTTAAAGGGTGTTTGCTAAACCTTGATAATCGTTGTACTTGCAACATTATTAAAACACGTATTTCCAGGACATTACAATACTAATAGCTAAGCAGAAGTTCAGAGTTGGTTCTTAAACAATGTAATTGTTTGAAAACTATAAAACTAAACCTGATTTTGAAACAAATATAATATTAACTCACATATAACGTTATAATTGGATAGATTTTAATTGTTCAAAAATAGGTTTTTAGTTAGCATAATACGTGTTAATACATATACAGTACAAGTAAACCTCACACAGCATTAATTTATTACTATATAGGCACAAAATGCACAAATATATTACAATAAAAGTTCAAAATGCACAAATAGTATGGTAATCGATTACGGTGAACCACGCTCATCTTCCTCAGACAAGAAAGAATGGAAAATAGTGTTCAACAACTCAATTAATTTATAGGCCTATGATCACGTGACCCCATTGGCTGGAATCGTAAAAATGGCGGCTGCTGTGATATTATTGGTTAATTCCTATTGGTTGTTACTTCTGTTTTTTTGGTCGCTGAAAATACATTATTAAAAACTATTTCGGAATTAAAATTAACCTGTTCATTTAATAATTTATCACGATCCTTACATGTTTCTTTAAAAATAAATAGCTCTTCCCAAGCATTCATAATACGACCCTTTTACAAACTTTTAGAATATCTACATTTTCATATATTTTATTCAAACTGTGGGTACAATTCAGATGGTGTTTAGCTACATTAGATATTTCAGGCTTCTTATTTTTAAAAGCAGAGACATGGTTTTTAAATCTTTTGCTAAAATTTATAGTCTAACCTATGTAAAACATATTACAATCATTACAATTAATCCTATATATAGCCTGAATTATTATAACTATAGGTGAATTATTATAACTGAATTATAACCGAATATATCTTCACTTTCAATATTCGGGTGTAAAATGCTGGACATAGTACTACAAGTTTTAAAAGCTACTGATTAATTGAATTTCTTAAATCTATTACCAACTCTTTGTGTAAACGGCCCATTGTAATGGAGGGATACATCATCGACATAACGGGTGTAAAATATGATATCATGCTCCTGTTTTAATTGATCTAAGCTGGATTCTTCATGATGCTGTAAATAAGCTTGGGACAAAATGGCTCACCCATAGACAAAACCATCGTTTTGTATGTAAACTTTGTTATTGAAACTGAAGTAGTTTTGTTTCAAGATAATTTTGAGCAATTTTACAATCTGATTTACATAAATTTTTTCATATTGTTGTTCTACAAGTTTTTCCTCAACTAAATTAATCACTTAATCAACTGGAATATTAGTACTGTATACAGATAACATATGTCAAATGAGGCTAACCTAGTCTTATTACAGAATTTTACATGATTGACCTTATCGACAAAGTCAATACTGTTTTTAATGGTATACTTATTTTCAAGGTTCAAAGCAGAAGTCAAAATATTGAACAATATCTTTGATACATTCAAAGTAAGTACATTCAAATGCAAGTAAGTAGGTGCAGATTTGAAATTTACCAGGGGTTTAATAGGTACATGAGGTTTGTGAATTTTCAGAATACAATTCATTGTGGGTGCCTTAGGATTATTCATAACATCTCTAAAACGAACATTATCAGTAATAACTTCACGTATAATGGTATCGAAATATAATAAGCTTAATAAGAAATTATTATTGTTAAGAAAATAAAGATTAAGGAATGTAAGTAATAATGACAATCTAACTAGCCATTTAGTTGATGAAAAAAAGTCACGACGTTTTTCATAAAAGAGTAATTATTATGAGTAATGTTGAATTTAGAAAATCTGAAAATGATGTATTGTGTTATGAACACAAACATAATTACATAAAAAAATCAAAACAAACAAGCTGATATTTTAGCCACAGACATTGAATGTAATGTATCTCAGTTAAAAGTTTGTAATAGAAACGAAATTAGATATGATGTAAGTAAAATATGTAAAATAATGCAGGTCCAAACTAATAATTTGAAACAGGTTTTAGATTTTAAAGTTTGTTTAGATGTAAAAGAGAAATTACAGGACTAAGATCTAGTCGCAGTTAAAGTGGATAAGAGCAACGCAATTGTAATTCTGGAAAATGAAGATTATATTACTAAAACCGACGATTTTATAAAGGAAAATAAATTTCAAGAACTAAAATGTGATCCTGCAAATTAATATCAGGATGAAATCAATAAATTTGTAAAACCGTGTACAAAAGTTACTACAGTTAATGTTCGTTTTGGAGTTGCTATGAATAATCCTAAGGCACCCACAATGAATGGTATTCCGAAAATTCACAAACCTAATGTACCTATTAGACCCCTGGTAAATTTCAAATCTGCACCTACTTACAATGTATAAAAAACAGCTAGCTTCAGAAGTATGTTATATAGTGCGTATTCAATACTATTAAGTGTTGCAGATAGAAAACAGGAAAATAATGCTATAAAATCAATAGCTATTGCAAATGGATTCAAGGCATCAATCGTTGATGAATTGGAAGTAGAAAAAAAAGAAAATAAAATTCGAGACGATAAATGAACGACGTTTAAAAAAGAAAAATCCGATAAAGAACAAAAGAAGTATGTATCACTCCATTATGATGGGTTCTTTACACAAAGAGTTGGTAATAGATTTAATAAATTCAATTTATCAGTAGCTCTTAAAACTTGTAATACCATGTCCAACATTTTACACCCGAATATTGAAAGTAAAGATAAATTCAATAATTCAGGCTATATATAGGATTAATTGTAATGATTGTATTTTTAGGTACTAAAAGAACAGAAGTAACAACAAATATGGATTAACCAATAATATCACAGCAGCCGCCATTTTTACGATTCCAGCCAATGGGGTCACGTGATCATAGGCCTATAAATTGAGTTGTTGAACACTATTTTCCATTCTTTTGTAAGTCCCTTTTGTTTGAGGAAGATGAGCGTGGTTCACTCAAATCGATCACCATAATATTTGTGCATTTTGTACTTGTACTGTAATATATTTGTGCATTTTGTGCTTATATTGTAATAAATTGGTGTTGTGTAACGTTTACTTGTACTGTAATTGTTTAAAGAAATTTGTTGGGTTAAAATATAAAAGTAATATAAAAAACACACACTATACTCTAAATGTATTTCCTGCAATAAGATGTCATACAAATCAACCTTGAAGTTATCTTAAACTACTGAATACTATACTTATTTTTCCATTTATGGATCTTTTGTGTAGTGGTACCTTTTATTAAAAACTGCTGAGTACAATCGGAGATTATTTCAATGTGTTATTTTAGAATATTGCTGTAAGTAAGTAGGGGCAATACACTAAACTGATAGATAAAGGGTCTTTCCCAGTTGATAGAAATGAGCAAGGTTCCCCCAAACTTCCTGTCAGTTCCTCTGACGGCCGACAGTCCCACCCGAGGGAAATTACGGCCTGTAATTGAGTGGCACCCTGTCACTTGGTAACTATGGTCTACATTCCAATTGTCCCTCACACATTTACCATTCTGAAGAGTTTAAGGTCAAAGTAAAATTATTTTATTATAAATTATTATGTTAATTTCAATACACAGCTAAATTATGTTATTAATAGATTTTATGTTAGCTATACATATTGTAGATATAACCATTAGGCATAATTTAAAGTAGATATTGACCATGAAATAAATAAGATAAATTCTAGTCATTTTTTATTTACTCATTTGAAATTTAAAGTAATTTTACAGTAATTAGTACAGAAAGTAGTTTAAAATGATGGGATTACGAAAAGGTCAAATGAACTTTCTGTGAACAAAACTGCAACATTTTAGGGATAATTAGTCATAGAAAGTTATTTTTATTTTCATAATAAGGAAATGTTGAATAAAATATCAATCTTTGATAATTAATAGACTTCAGCCTATCCGAACAGAGAACAACCACTGTGATTTTGCTTTGTACAATATAGGAATAATACAAAGTTTTAATCACTATCTAATGCACCGAAAATTGGCGTGCTAAAAAAACATATTGTTAGGGCTCTAAATGTTAACTGTTAAATGTACATATGGATGATTGAACTAAAATACATTGTTTGACGTACAAGAACAAATTATACGTCATGTAAAATATTAATAATTAACTACAATTAGGTAAAGTAGGGCTTAACGGAAGGTCTTTAAAGCTATGTTTGAACATCTAACAGTTTTAAGCATTTATCAATATAGAACATTGTGTCGCTAAAACGTATTTTTGCAAGACACGTTGATAGTGTCTGAAATACTTTTATGTTAATTTACCAGTGTGATCTAACTATTGCTAACATTGAAGGTCTGTCTCGGATTGTTTATTTATTCAATGAATTTAATCCGTATATATGTCTGATTTTGTCTTAGATACGAAAAATGTGGTATATCCCACTAATTACAAAAAAAAAAAAATTGTGGGAACAATTTTCTTCTACAAGAAAATATACTATTTAAGTGTATATTATATGATATATTACGTATAATTTAAATAACGATTCTCTAATTACTACAAAGGTATATATGATAATAAATGATCATTACATTTCCATACAAAAGCAGACCTAATAAAAATCAACGATAGCAAAAGGAAATCTACCTAAAGGAATTCCTTAGCGTTACTTCTGTGATACCGTGGGATTTAATGGTAGTCTTTGATCCATAACAATCTTATAATTTGTAAGAACCTTATTCACTCTGAAGAGGAGACTTGGATTCAAAATCTTATAAAGATATTATTCATGGTACTTATTTATAACAATATGCTGAAAATATATTCGATATATATGTAAAAAAATAAATACCTAAAATCATGTATCATCTTGAGAGTTTAGTAATATATTGTTACTCAATTTTCCTTTAAATGTAAAATCTAATACAAATCTGCCAAGTGCAAAATAAAACACGAAACTATTCACTAAAAATGCTCACAATGTTTTAATAACACTCAGTGTTATTCATATAATTTTATCTACAATTAAACCAACTCAATCATTGTTGAGAAATATTCTTTGGATATAACTGATTTAAAATAAATATGGGTCCTTCATCTCTAAGCATGTATACTGACTTAATATATAAATAATTATTTACTGTGTAAACTGTTTATAAATCATAGTCAATTTCTTTTAAATACAAGATTTTTCGTAAAACGATAATGGTAGAGTTATAATAATTTAACCTACGTTACTCCTTAATATTTCTTTTGATAAATTTAGATGGATTTTTAATGTTTATATTTTCTTGACCTCACATTTTGTTAAACAACGTTTTATTAATTATAATGTAGAAGTGAAATTTCAATATGTACAATATAAATCATCATTTACGCATGGTTCATATTTCTTAGAAGATAAACAGACCTTACATACAGATTTACATGCTTACTTATATTGAAGTAAACAGAGTGACTCGTTACAACTTTAAATAAACTACATGCTTACTGTCCATTATATTTATATGCTTACTTATATTGAAGTAGAGTGACTCGTTACAACTTTAAATAAACTACATGCTTACTGTCCATAATATTTATATACTTACTTATATTGAAGTAAACAGAGGGACTCGTTACAACTTTAAATAAACTACATGCTTACTGTCCATTATATTTATATACTTACTTATATTGAAGTAAACAGAGTGACTCGTGACAACTTTAAATAAACTACATGCTTACTGTCCATTATATTTATATACTTACTTATATTGAAGTAAACAGAGCGACTCGTGACAACTTTAAATAAACTACATGCTTACTGTCCATTATATTTATATACTTACTTATATTGAAGTAAACAGAGTGACTCGTTACAACTTTAAATAAACTACATGCTTACTGTCCATTATATTTATATACTTACTTATATTGAAGTAAACAGAGTGACTCGTTACAACTTTAAATAAACTACATGCTTACTGTCCATTATATTTATATACTTACTTATATTGAAGTAAACAGAGTGACTCGTGACAACTTTAAATAAACTACATGCTTACTGTCCATTATATTTATATACTTACTTATATTGAAGTAAACAGAGTGACTCGTGACAACTTTAAATAAACTACATGCTTACTGTCCATTATATTTATATACTTACTTATATTGAAGTAAACAGAGTGACTCGTTACAACTTTAAATAAACTACATGCTTACTGTCCATTATATTTATATACTTACTTATATTGAAGTAAACAGAGCGACTCGTGACAACTTTAAATAAACTACATGCTTACTGTCCATTATATTTATATACTTACTTATATTGAAGTAAACAGAGCGACTCGTGACAACTTTAAATAAACTACATGCTTACTGTCCATTATATTTATATACTTACTTATATTGAAGTAAACAGAGTGACTCGTTACAACTTTAAATAAACTACATGCTTACTGTCCATTATATTTATATACTTACTTTATTGAAGTAAACAGAGCGACTCGTGACAACTTTAAATAAACTACATGCTTACTGTCCATTATATTTATATACTTACTTATATTGAAGTAAACAGAGTGACTCGTTACAACTTTAAATAAACTACATGCTTACTGTCCATTATATTTATATACTTACTTATATTGAAGTAAACAGAGTGACTCGTGACAACTTTAAATAAACTACATGCTTACTGTCCATTATATTTATATACTTACTTATATTGAAGTAAACAGAGTGACTCGTGACAACTTTAAATAAACTACATGCTTACTGTCCATTATATTTATATACTTACTTATATTGAAGTAAACAGAGTGACTCGTTACAACTTTAAATAAACTACATGCTTACTGTCCATTATATTTATATACTTACTTATATTGAAGTAAACAGAGCGACTCGTGACAACTTTATATAAACTACATGCTTACTGTCCATTATATTTATATACTTACTTATATTGAAGTAAACAGAGTGACTCGTGACAACTTTAAATAAACTACATGCTTACTGTCCATTATATTTATATACTTACTTATATTGAAGTAAACAGAGTGACTCGTGACAACTTTAAATAAACTACATGCTTACTGTCCATTATATTTATATACTTACTTATATTGAAGTAAACAGAGCGACTCGTTACAACTTTAAATAAACTACATGCTTACTGTCCATTATATTTATATACTTACTTATATTGAAGTAAACAGAGTGACTCGTGACAACTTTAAATAAACTACACGCTTACTGTCTATTATATTCGCTTTATGACGGTACACGCGTAGTAAATATATGCAGTTATTTAGGTGTTATAATTGCACCTTATATTAGACATATATAAGAAATTTTTGAATATATATTTAAATTGAACACAATAGAAGAATTATTTTAAAAGTAGAAATGCATTAATTTTAGAAAATTTTAAAGACATATGAAATATTTTATAAAAAATAAAACATATTTTCCGTTTAACCAATATTTCATTTGCTTAATACAGTTTTATGTCTACTCTAATGGCCCAATCATATTCGTAATACATATTTTCCTCCCTCTGTAAGTAGTATATACATAAAATCGTAAATGTTTAACTTCAAATATTATAATCTGAAGTTAATATTTAAAGTTATAACATTCTAATTCAACTCAAATACGATCAAATACATATAAATATACTGTGTTCGTATTTGATACGTATTGATTCCATGGTTTTAGAACATCTAACTTAAAGTACTATAATGAGTTTGCAATGATTATGTAGTTCTTGTATCGTGTAGTTCTTGTATCGTGTATTTTTTACATCGTGTAGTTCTTGATATACATCAAGTTGTTAATACCACAGGGAACATTTTTTGCCACAAAGCCTATATTCTTCTTCTTCTTTTTCAGAATTAAGTACTATTCTTCATTTTTCTAGTACCTAAAACCAATGTAAATTACTTATGACTGGCCTAACCTTATTTACTTTCACTACTGGGCATTTACAAGAAAGTACTGCTTAATTATGTGGAAAAGCTGAACTTGAAACAGCTGATGATGATTTTACACAGACGATTTTGCCATAAATATCAGTAATCAGAGTAAAAATGTATTTCAAATTTAGGGTTGTGAGACTTGGATAACAAATTATATAAAATCATTTTAGAAGTCATTTGAGGGATAAATTGTAATAAATGAAACAGTCTAATGAAATGTTAGAAATTATTGAGGTATATATTTGAGTGTTATACTATCACTCAAACAAATAGTTAACCGGATAACTTGCCTAGTCATAAATAGAACACAATTGTGAAGAAATTAAAGATTTTGGTTTTTAAGCTTACTTTAAATCCAAAACCAATTCATTAAGTTGATAAAAATTAATCAACTATTTTATCAAACGTTGAAATGTTACTGATCCTTTCTCTTCTTAGTATAGTGTTATTGTAATCCTTATCACACGTGTAACCATTGATGTGTTTAGTTAACAGCTGGTTGCCCTGACCTGTCTGTTGGTGTTCAACAGCTGTTCATATCTGCCACGGAACTCATTGCCGAACTATGTACAGTAGACTGACTACATTCATAGCTTCATTGTTCACTCACCTTAGGTGGCAAATAAAATAAATGGTTCCAATAAATTGGCACAAAATGTCCCCCATATCAAACAATAAAATGTCAAAACTTTAAAAATCACCAGTTTTATTCCCAAATATGTTTTTTTGCCATAACTCAAACTCAACAACCAGTCAAGTAGAGACATGCGGTTTTTACTAAAATATTTAAAGTTGTAGTTCACATCTTACCTGAAAATTTAACCAAAATCTTTTTTGGGTTCAGAGGACCCTAAAATGGATTTTTAAAACAACTTGTAAAAAATTAACAAGATGCTAATTTAAGTAGGCTTAATACTTAATTAACATCATATTTATTTTTTATTAACGAATGGTTTAGTACAGTGAAAGCAACAAATAACTAAAATAAATGTATTATTCTTATGCGCATCCGGCTTATTATGTGTTGAAGTTTATTAAAAAAGGAAAAATTATTTTTAATAAAATAAATTTATTTGTATCCAATTTCCCTTTGGGTTATGGTTCCCTGGTTTTATGGTTTAAAAATTACTGATATGATATGTTAAATAGTGTAGTTATATTGAATTATGACTTGAGTAAATTAATTCGAGTTAATCATGAAAGAAGAAACGAATTTTACATTTACATTGATTAAAAGGAAATAATAGTAACATAAACACAATTATTTACAAATAAACATATTATGTATAACATTGTATCAACCATGTTGTAATACTTTATATTACCTACAAATTACATGACATTTAATTTAATTAGTAATTTTTACTAATCATTTTCCATTAAAGGTACATCATATCAAAGTATTAACACTGGACATCAATCTGTAATTTAGCCATAATATGAAGTTATAAACATTTTAAGGCGCATAGTTCATAAGAAATGTATATTTTTATCTACACAGTTTACCTTTTACAAAATTTTTTTTACTGCTGATCTAATAACTGAAAATAAATAGATATTAACGAATTGTCTAAGCAAATATACAAAATACAAAGAATAAAATGTCCGTTTTCACGTTATTAACCAAATTAACTGATTGTGAGAGAAGTAGAGTACTGTATACTTTTTTATGTACTTTTAGATTTGGATTATATATTTTAAAATAATTCCTAATTGAGACTTATCAGACATTTGAAATAAGCCAGTTAAATGCAACGATTAGTGGCGCACCATATTCCATACGTTATTTTATCAATAAATCACTCGCTAATGAACAAACACGTAATGAAAACTTCACTGTGATTTATTGGGCTGAAAATAACCAACAGCTCATCATTGAATCTTCAATGAGGTGGGGCTGGACAATAGTAATATCGAGTGCTTGTACGGTAATTCAGTTCGATCCATCGCAATTATTACAATAGTTATTAACAATTATTACCGGTATTTTATTACATCTAAAACATTTTACCACAGTTTCACAAGGACAACATTAATTACAGATTTAAAACACTGTTGTATATTAATATTTTAAAAGTGTGTGTTGGTTAGTCATCTACTGTTATTGATTATCGAACATCTATTAACCTACGTAGCCATGTAGTTGTAAGTAAAGATAAAACGAGCTTGAATGTAAAAACAGTGTATGCATTTTATCAGAAACATAAAATGACATAAAACATCACTTTTTGAATAAACATTTTAATTTGTAGGACATTTATTCCAGTCTTAAGTTTATATTATTTTAATACAATATGATTACTAAACATTTGCATAATATATGTCCTATTGGTGGAGAAAATGTAAAGCAGATCTTATTTTTTAATTTTATTCTATTCTTTCTACACTAGTAGAATGTTTTTCTTAATATACTTACGTTGTTAAGGGACCATATTTTTCCATAAATTAGCTTGTATAAATATTACAAATATATAGACAAACATGTCAACAGTTCAGTTGATGTGAAGTTTTATTTTCTCACGACATGTTTAAATATAAAAATAACATCTTTAGGCGAATACAACAAATTAAGTTACCATGGAAACATTTAATATTTATTTATCAACTTAAAAATAAACTATATTGATTGTTCTTTTGATTATCTACATTTTATTTCTTTTATTTATTTTTTTTGTCCAGTTTTGTTTGGTTATCAAAACATTTTTTGTATTCACGTGAAGATGATTTGTTATATTGAGACATGTCGTGAGAAAATAAAACTTCACATCAATTTGAACTCTTGAAAATTTTGTCTAAATATTTTTTATATTTACAATTCATAGGCTATAAATGATGAATTCTTAATAAATATTAAAAATACTCAACTATTTTTAAGAATTACAAATAAATGAACAGTTAAAGAAATGCATATTATAAAAAAATAATATATAACAGTTACCTAATGGAGGGATAATTTAAGACTTTATTTTTATTTTAGGCTGAACGTTATATGAAGATATAGTTTACCTTGAAATTATATTAACAAAGGCCCACTGGTGATGTTTTACTTTCCATTATTTAATAATGTCTGTAGCATAAACCACGCCTCATCATATAATACAAACAGAATCCTTTATTTGAAAAGTAACGATGGCTATATTTATTTAAAGACATGTTAAAAGCTAATAAACACCACTGTAGAAGATCTACAATTCATACAAGAGGCCCTCTAAGCCAATTGGAATTGGATACCTGTAGTTTAGTGGAACAGGCAGAATATCAGTGTATGAAACCGTATGAGCTAAATGATCAGTTTTGCTAATTAGAGTGTTTGTGTAAGGTGTCAAGTGTGATGGGATCACTAATAAAGGTTTACTGTAGTAGAACTATTTATAAATAATTCTCAATATTTCTTACTTGCATATTACAATAAAATATTACATTCTACTTGATAAATGTAAGCTAAAGTGAAATTGTGTTTTAAAGTTATCTATTTACGTTGGATTTTTCTGCATTGTTAATTTGTTGAAAATGTTAAGGCTCAAGTATATTGAAAAAACAAAAACAACGTTTCAAAAACAGGTATTTTAACTTTTATCACTAATAGGTATATATATATATATATATATATATATATATATATATATATATATATATATATATATATATATAAAATTACCTTATCAACATTATAATTAAAACAATATATCTAAAGTAAGTCAAGTCATATGACTATTCAAAAAAGTTTACAGTTATACCTTTATAGAAATAGAAGATTGACTCAATCTGGGTGTTATATACAGTTATTATTTAAAACAATTCAAATAAAAAGTGTAGCAATAGGACAGTAACATTTTATTAATACTTCTAATGAAAACTAAGATTGACTTCATCTGGAAGCTTTAACGATAGAAACATGAAAACTTTCCTATCTCACGATGTCAGTACGTTGTATAATGTTTTAAGACAAATAAAGAATTAATTAAAAAAAAAAAATGTCCACTCATATGTGTTCTTTGAAGCCGGTTTTCAGGTAATTTGTAATTAGTTCATGTTAGGTTTTCATAGGTAGCGCCACTCTCTATTTACCTCCAGCACACAATGAAATGTCTATTAGCTGAGATAATAGCACGCCAAATAGTTGTCCTAGCGCTTACGTGAAACAAATCACCATTAGATAGCAGCACAGACGCTCTATTATATCATTGGCTGGGGTACTTTTTTTGTTTCTGTAGTCAATGTTGGAAGTCATGTCTACTTAGATATAATCAAATGAAAAACTGAAACGAAAAACATGAATACACAACCAACTATAACGTAGAATAAAATTCACACAAAAAAAATTCAAAATTTCAAAAATTTTAAATATGTTTAGAAATTAAACAAAAATTTCTCATCCTAGAAAGAGTTTTTTAAGCATAACGAGACACAAACTGCTACAGTCTGTAGCATAGAGAACACTTTCCTCGATCGTCCATGATTTAGTGAATCCCGTCCAAAAAAAGGAACAGTCTGGTCCGTAGTGAGTGGTGGGGGAAACCTCTATAACGATGCATTGATTGACTGAGGATGAATCAGCAGAATAGTGTTTTAATGTGTAGGACATCTCTCATAAATAAGCATGTTTATCGATTTAGGAGCCTCTGTATTTTTTTGTTTTGGCTTATGTTCCTAAAAGCCAATACTCGAAGGGAGTAGACACTGTTGAATCGATTCCTAACTGGCGTTGGCAGATGCAATTACTGGAAATATACATGGAGATTGACACTAGATTGCGGGAAGTCTATCCAAACAATAGATCGCATGGTTACAGAGTGCCCCCTGCTTTCTCTTACGGGTAGTTTAACCAGCATAAACAGAATCAGTGAGGCAGGTCTTTAATGGCTCGATAGATTGAACATAGTTTTGTGACAGGAGCTAACTTTACATTTTTATTCAATTAGTATTATTGTGACTTTTGGATCTTAATCCAAACTCTACATCGCAGTTTTTTTAAATTAACAAATGGTAGCTGATAACAAACCATACGATATAAATGTTCTTACAAGTAATTGAAATTCATTCGGAGGGAAGTAAGTACTGTTAGTTTTGTTTGAATACAAAATAATAATGTAAAATATAAGCTTTCACAAAATATTACAGTACTTTATTGTGCTCCTTGCACAGATTATGGAATATGTATGTAATTATAGATATTATAAATACATTTTTAATTTCAAACTTGTTACTATGATATTTGATTAATATTGTCTGAAATGTAAGTTTGACTTAACAATTATATCCATTAATGTAATTATATCAAAACCAATTTAGATATTTTATAAGTATATATGTTACCGGCAAAGTGTAATATCAGGCATTGTATAGAATACCTAGGCATTCTATACATTGCCAAAAGTAAGCAGGCAAAGTGTGAAATTTTAAACATTTCATACTTTGCCTAGGCATTCTATAGAATGCCTGCTGGAGTTCAGGCAGAGTTAAAAATCTGTCTGTTCCATTGTTTTCAAGTTACAACGTGCTTGCCTCACCTACTCCCCCCGCCCATCCCCGCTATAACGCTGTTCTCAGTTCTGTTCCGTCACGCCACAGTATTGTGCTAGGCCTACGCTTCAGTTCTGTTCTGTCGTGCCACTGTATTGTTGCTTGAAAATGTCACAAGTGAACAGTAGTATCAGTAGTTCTAGTGATCGTTTATCGCTAATGAAACTTCGTTTTAGTGCCGATCTTGTAAAAATTCGGAATGCAAGTGCTAAAAATAGTGCTTTTTTTGACTGAAGACGACTATAAGAAGCTGGTGTTGGAGGTTGAAGATGCCAGGGCCAAGCCCAGAAAGGAACCTCGTCACTACTGGCTACTCAACAGGTATGATGTAATGATCGTAGAAAATGTGCAAAAACTAATACACCCATTAAAACAAGGAGACAGTGTTGTAAAATTTTATGTCCACGATTCAGATTTATTTACTGTTCTCCATGAAGCTCATGTAGCTATTGGTCATGGTGGAAGAGATCGAATGTTAAAAGAGCTAGATATTAAGTACAAAAATGTTACACGTCATGATGTTGAGCTATATATTAGTTTGTGTGAGCCATGTCAGAAGAAACAAAAGGGTTCGAAAAGAGGAGTGGTAGTAAAGCCCCTGATTTCATCAGAATTTAATTCTCGTTGTCAAGTAGATTTAATTGATTTCCAGTCACAGCCCGACAGGGAGTTTAAGTTCATAATGGTCTATCAGCATCATTTGACAAAATTTGTGATTCTTAAGCCCCTCAAAACTAAAACCGCTGAGGAAGTAGCATATCACCTAGTTGATATTTTTACTCTCATTGGAGCACCAAGTATATTGCAGTCAGACAATGGAAGGGAGTTTGCAAACAAAATAGTGTACAATTTAAAAGATTATTGGCCTACGTTAAAAATCGTTCATGGCAAACCACGTCATTCTCAAAGTCAGGTTAGTGTGAACGTGCAAACCAAGATATTGAAAACATGATTTCGACTTGGATGCAAGATGAAAAAACTGACCGTTGGAGTGAGGGATTGAGATTTGTGCAACTTATGAAAAATAGAGCTTTACATTCAGGAATCAAAAGAACGCCCTATGAGGCTCTTCGGCTGTAAAGTAAAGGTCGGTCTTACAACATCTTCTCTGCCTCGAGACATTTTGGATTCCATTAACAGCGAAGAAGATTTGGAAAGAGTGGTTAATAACATGCACACAACAGAAACACAAACAATGTCAAGTCTAGAACCTCCACTCCAAACCGATCATAACACTTCAGAAGTTAATGAGGCAACCGTTGATGTCTCGGTCAGTTCTAGCCTTCTACAAATGTGTAGCGTTTGTTTGCAGCAAACTAATGAGAAACAAAACTGCACAAAATGTTTAGCGGACATACATATTTCATGTGGCCATTCAATTCAGGGGTGTGATGATACTGAAAAAACCCTGTTGTGTGTCCCTTTTTTTAATTCGGAAAATATTGATAAAGAGAGGAAGAGGTCAAAAGCTTGTCTTGAAAAACAAGCTAAGAAAATGAAAGCTAATTCCGATAAAAAGTTTCCCCCCGTCACCAAAGGAGTCACTGTTCGTGTTCCAATTCCTGACGTTGACAAAGGAATAGGTGACTTGAGAAATATTCTGGCAGTAGTCATGGATACGACAGAAGATGGGTTTTACAAATTAGGGACCGCCAACGGAGTTTTGAAACAACTGTACGCAAGGTCACAGTTTACAGTTTGCAAAAAAAGCCTAGTTCGAGTACAAGACGTGCCTGATCAAGAAACAGGACTTCATACCGTTGCAACAGCTCAGTCAACAGGAAGCGGCCAAGGATTTGTGAGATGCACTTGCAAAACTAAATGTCAAACCAAACAATGTGCTTGTGTTAAAAACAATCGAAAATGCAACTCGAAATGCCATAGTTCTCTTTCCTGCTGTAACAAGTAATTTCTTAAATTAATATTTCACTTTTAAATTTTACTCTAGTAAAATATGAGGATTTTCAGATCCTATGTTTAATACATTTCATGTTTGTTATTTGCAATAAACAATTTTTAACAATGTTGTTCATTTTATACTTTGCCTGCAAAACTTTCGACATTCTATATAATGCCTAGGCATTATAAACAATGCCTAGGCAAAGTTTGTACAATTGTTAAGAAATGAGTTTATTTCATACTTTGCCTGGATTCACTCGGCAATGTATACAATGCCTAGGTATTCCATACAATGCCTGAATTGTACACATTGCCGGTAACATATATATTTTTAAATTTATACTTATTAACATTTCTATCTACTTCCTTTATATGAAGCAACATTATAACATATTTTATGCTGTTGAAACGTACATAGTAGATTATCATTTATTTTTCTATTAAAAGTGGCAAAAATAAATACAATATACGATGTCTGTATTCGTTTGAATGGAACTATTTTCTCTTTAACACGTAGTTTTGTGTAAACGACAACTCAGTGTCTAAAACGACAAACTAATGCAGTGTATTCCTAAAACCTTTTTTTATAACCAATACTTGTTTCACCACTGAAGCCATGCTGTAAACAGTGTCGTGTAATCCTCTCCCAACAATAGATGTGTGGAGTGATGATGACACGCTCTGTCAACACTGTGACAGCATGTTGCCTTTCAATTCTACGCTGAGATGAAATACTGTACAGGCTTCAGTAAATTTAAACTCTAAAGTTATTGTTAACTTAAAATTACTTTTATTACG